>CM059282.1:9364805-9397305 GCA_030347295.1 Setipinna tenuifilis | reverse complement strand
CATCTGCGCTTCCTGAAGGTGTATTGCATATCTTCTTGCTGGGTTATGTTGAGTAGCTTCTTGTTGGAGATGGTTTTGGGCCAGTAGATGTGTAGGATTTTGCGCAGGGATGTTGTATGAAAGGTGGAGAGTTTGTGCAGGTCGCCTTCTGTGGTTTTCCAGCATTCTGCACCATATAGCAGAGTAGATATTACACAGCTTTCGTATAGATATAGTTTTGTTTTGATGGTGTATTGCTTTGAGTTCCATATTTTTCTTAATCTTATGAAGCTTGCGTGGGCTTTGTTGATCCGGTTCTGAATGTCTTTACTGGTCCCCCCATCGTTATGAATGGTGCTTCCCAGGTATGTGAAACTCTTTGTGTTTTCCAAGCTCTGGTCCTCTATTGTTATAATTGTTGGTGCTTTGGTGTTGATAGGCATGACTTTGGTTTTGCTGGTATTGATGACGAGCCCGACTTGCTGGCTATAGTGTTGAAGTCTGTTTGTTTTCTCTTGTAGATGTGCGTGTGTGTGGGACAGAAGGGCCAAGTCGTCCGCGAAGTCAAGGTCCTCTATGGTGGAATAGAGAGTCCAACGAATCCCTCTTATCTTGTCCTCTGTGGTCCTCCTCATAACCCAATCCATAGCCAGGTTGAAAAGTAGCGCTGACATCACACATCCCTGACGGACTCCAGATCTTACTGCAAAGCTGGTGGTGCATGTCCCTACAGTGCAAGAGAAGTTGGTGTAGAATTGCTGGATAATGCTTACTATGTGGGAGGGTATGCCATAGCTTGTATACAGTATATTTAAGAAACATACACATATTGCTATATGTATTTTGTATAGTCTTGTATAGTCCTGTTAGCCTATCAACCCAGATGTACCCTTGCAGTAGCAATGAAAAAATGCTATCCTCAGTATAGTCTAGCCATGACAACCTGAAGCTTAGTACCTTTTCTCTCAAATCTGAACACACCAATCATATCGGTCTATCCCCGTCAGTAGCGGTGTTAGGCACGGGCGAACCGGGCAGCCGCCCGGGGCGCCATTTCGTGGGGGGGCGCCACGAGCACTTGGGGGAAAAAAATGAAATAAAATAAAAACGCTCCGTGTGTCATATCGCTGCAATCGGCAAATTGGCGCCCCCCTGGTGAACTGCTGAACTGCAGGCGCCCTTCTTGCTGAGAAGGTGCCATGCACAGAAGCAGTGTGTCTCTCTGCCTGGGGGGGCGGTTCCAGGGCGAAAAACACTATAGAACCGCCACTGATCCCCGTAGAGAGTTGCTGGCCTGACTTAACACGATGATGACAGGGCCGCAACGGTGTGCTGGTGTAGTGCTACGGTAAACAAGCTCATGGCTCTGATTGGTCGTAGTGCTACGTGCAGAGACAGTTTGAAAAACAGTTGTTGATGCCGCCCCTTGGATTACACCTGGCCTATCCATCATGGTCAGACTGCATAATTTGATGTGGGCTGTCTTGTCAGGCTATAGTCCTGTCTCTCTTCCCCCAATCATATTTATTGACATGTATACCCGCTGTTCCACTGTGAGTGTTAGTCCTGTATGTGTACTTTTAGACTTGTGCATTACTGCAATTGCATAGCGCCATAAGAATTGCACTGTATTGTAAGTGTGTCTGTTGATACAAGTTATTTGTAGTTTGTTTATGTCCTCTATTGTAAATTGCTTTGGACAAAACCGCCTGGTAAGTGTAATTTAATGCAATGTAATGTAACTTGAAACTTGGCAAAAGGAGGTTTCGCTTGCTGTGGTCAAAAACACAATGGTTGCTGCATTACTGTGTTGCTGCAAGTTGGTGTGCTATACAGACTTTGTAGGTCTATACAAACTACATAAATATATAATATAATAGTATATTACTATATTTCAGCTCCATGCAAAATAAATAAATAAAAAACAATCGATGATGATGATAACACATTCTGGCTCCAACATAGGCAAAAAGTACTGTATTGTATCACACGTTATCTGTACATTCCCTGTGTGAGTCATGTCAATCTCACAGATCCAGAAGAACACAATCTACTGCAACTTTAAACAGAGCCGTCTACATAATTCAGTGCCCCAGGTAGAATAAAACTTCTCTTTGGTGATATTTTGTGATGATTTTAAAATCCACACCAAAGACCGTGCTCTCTAGATGGACTTACGTCAGCCAGCAATAGAATATACACACATATGCCAGGTGCCCATAGAACTCTCACATCAATGGAAAACAAAAGGCTGTGTTTAAAGTTTTCTAAAAGTTATTTCTATGCTGCTTCTTTTAAAGGCAGGGGTTAGCCGAGGACGGAACGCCTAACAAGCATAACATAGTTTTAAAAACTATACTTTGGAAACAAAAAAACAAGAACTCTACCTCCAATAGGCGACCTGTAGCAGAAAGTTTGGGCAGGTAGGTTTTCCAATGGTTTCATTTGATGTAAAATAATAGACAGTTTTTTTTTCAGTACTCTGCCTGCTCCACATGACTAAGTTTTCTTTAACAGCCTTATGGCTGCTACAGATTATGCACTTTTTTAATGCTTAAATGAGCTAATGTATTGGTAGCTATTAGGATGTAACGACAATTTTTAGAAATATAGTATAATAACAACAACAAAATAGCTGTCAACCCCATCTTTAAAATGCAGTTGTCCCAATACATACCGTATTCCATACAATATTACATATAGTAACACCTTAATATTCAGTGATAGTACACTCCACTATCATTATCATCATCATTATGCCCATTATCATACAAACTGATTCATTCACTGAATGCATTGATATGTCATTTGTCATTGTTAGCCAAACCCTAAAATGCCATTGCAGTGGTAGAGGTTTGTGAACATTAGGAGCAGCCAATATAACATATGAGTGATTTTAGCACTCTCACTGAACCGAGGTTGAGGGCGATAATGAAGTTGATATTGGGGTACCTTTAAGGGAGGGACCGAAGCACTGCTTAAGAGTATTTCTATTTTGTCTATTTGTTTGTTTGTTTGTTTACGTGTATTTATGGTGTGAGACTAAATGACTTAATGACTTGAAGCAGCCATCAATAATTTCAAAGGTTTGTGCGTGTGTGTGTGTGTGTCTGTGTGATACACAGTAACACACCAAGAGAAAATTAAATTAGCTTGATTAAAGCAAGACCCACAGTCTACCCACACAAACACAACCCCCCCCCCACACACACACACACACACACACAGAGTCATGCTTCATCAGATACAGTACAAAGCGACTTGTTTCAGTTAAACGTGCCTTTGCCAAACAACCCTGTATCATGGCTGCCATCTCGTCTGGGCAAATTAAACAGCCATTGTCTGTGTATTTGAAGTAGTAATTGAGTTTGTGCTTATCATCCTCTATAAGGCAACGTTTTAGTCAGGCGCTTGGTGGTTGTATGAACACAGTTTTTTGACACACAAAGCAACAACACAACACACACACACGGTGGTGAGCCTCCCACCCATCCACCCACCTCCCTGCCTGTGTGCTGCATTGAAAAGCAGGGGATGAATTTCTCGTCCTCTGTCTACCAAAATAAGATAATGCTTAACTTCTTTCCCACAGCAAAGGGCTCCTTTGTTTTCCTTCAGTGTTCGTCCGGAGCGCGGTGCCGGTGAAAAGCGTTTGAACTCAGCGTGCCTGAGGGGAACCAAAGTGAAATAAATGAAAATAAGAATGGAAGAGGACAGGCTATGATAGGGGCCCCACGTGTGTGTGTGTGTGTGTGTGTGTGTGCGTGTGTGCGTGTGTGTGTGTGTGTGTGTGTCCGTGCGTGTGTGCGTGCAAGAAATTGAAAGAGCAAGAGAGAGAGAGAGTGTGAGAGCAAGTGTTTTTGTGTCTGTTTTTGTGTGTGTCTGTGTGTGTATGTGTGTTTGACTGTGTGTGTGTGTGTTGAGTGCAGTGTTGTAGAGGTGTGTAGCTATATAGAATGGGGCTTTTAACTCCTGACTCTGCGACAGGTTCGGCCATAATAACAAACCATCAGGAGGAGGGCACTGGGCACTGTGGCTCAGGTCAGCCTTAACGCACCTCAACAAATGTCATTACAAGCTCATTCTCTGACCTTAAACACACAAACACACACACACAAACACACACACACTCTCTCTCTCACACACACACACACAAACACACACATATACAGGGCGAGAGAGACAGAGAGAGAGAGAAAAAACTACAGCAAAATGATTTAGTGTGTGTGCCTGAGCGGCAGAGAGTGTGTCAGAGAGAGAAAAAGTAAAATTGCTCATCCAGAACATTGCCTCTGCTGGGCTTCTTGAGATGAGTTTAGGTTTACTGGTGTGTGTGTGCGTGTGTATGTGTGTGAGTGAGTGTGTGTGTGTGTGTGTGTGTGTGTGAGTGTGTGTGTGTGTGTGTGTGAGTGTGAGCTGTCCGCAACGGTAATTGAGTTTGTTTTGTGAGTTGGTGAGTTATATAAACATCACATCACGCACTGCGCTTTGGATGCAAATACTCTGCAGTAGTTCAGATAAAGAAGCTCAAAGCTCAAACTGCTGACACAGGAATCAGATATTGATACTTACTAAAAGTTGTAAAACTACAAACTACAACAACCAAATGTTGCTGCTAAATTTGACTACAAAACATGAATAAATCCCTACTTCTTTTCAACTCCTACATTCTGTACTTCTCTGTAATCGCTACAAAAAGCAATACATCCTCTTTAAGATTTTTACAGTCTCCACATAAGTCTCTTTGGATAGAGCATCTGTAATGTGTAATGTAATAGCATGTCCTTGGGTTGTCCACTATCACATCAGTTTTTTTTTCCATCATGTGTGTTATTGTCTAACTCTACTGACTATCAATGAAATCAAATACACACACACACGCACTAGAGATGGGAAATCTAGCTGTGTGTGTGTTGGGTGTGTGTGTTGGGTGTATGTGAGTGACTGTCTTCAGTAGCTTGTTGTTGACAAGCCAATTGAAAAGAGTAGGAACCACAGTGATCCCCCAGGTATTTATTAAGTATCTGACTTATCAAGAGACCTCAGTGACCTAGGAATACAAGTAAGCATTACATTACATTACATTACATTGCATTACACTTAGCAGATGCTTTCATCCAAACCAACTTACAATAGAGATTGCAAAGTAATCTACAGATACTCAAAGGAGAACAGAGTAAGCAAGAGTGTAACAAAGTACAGGACAGTGCTGATAAGTGGACCTAACATTGTTAGGATGTAAAGTGTTCACAGAAAATGGAGTTGACAGTCATAGAATGATTGAATCAGACAAAAAACTGTACTATTTGTACTATTTTTTATTTTATGCTTTTATGGACTTATGCACTTGTGTTTTATTTTGGATTTTATAATTTTAAATTTTGCTATTTACTGTTTGTACCTGTGTAAAGCACAATGCTTTTATTGACATTTATATACTTTTATTATGCCTTCTTGGAAATGTTGGTATCTATCGCATGTATCTGTGGAAAGCACATTGAGATCCTTTGTATAAAATGTGCTACAGAAATACAATTGCCCTGCCTTGCCTTGCCTTGCCATTTGCATCAGTTACCCGCCTCTAGTCACCGATGACTCATCGATGAGAAAGCCAGCCAATGAGGACGGAGGATTTAAGAGACTCTGGTGACTCATTGCTCATTGATTTGTGAGGATGTGAATAGAAAATCTATCCTGCTGTTCAGTGAATGGTTTCTCAAAGGAATAGGCTATTTTTTGGTCAACAGTCTGACTTCCACTATGCCTGTAGGGGTTTATTGCAGAAAACAGTTGAGGCAAGACAAAAAGTACAAGAAAGAATGAATATACAGAGGCAAATGCATAAATAGCAATTGAGTCGTGAAATATTGCCACATGCACAATTGCAACTGCAAGCTAGCAACTCATAAGGACCAAAAGATTTGTGGAGAGGATCTCAGTTTGACTGAAGAATGGAACGTATCGTTATACTGAAAGAGTAATGATTTTAAGATGATGAAAGATATTCACTGGATTTTGCTTTCCTGTAGGATCTGTCTGTGACTTGTATCATGGTCTAATTTCTTTTTGTTAGATTCCAAAAAAAGATTTGTATAATTTGTTTATTATCATCACATACGTATATACACACACGGAGTAAAACTGAAGATGAATGTTAAAGATACCAGGAGGGGGCATTCAAAATCATTTTGGAATGTCTGAAATGTTATTTGGACATGCATTTTGATTGTGATTATGAATTATGTGGGTATAATGGACACGTGTGTGTGTGTATGTCTGTGGAGTATACAGTATGTCACAAAAGTGAGTACACCCCTCACATTTTTTATGATATCTTTCCATGGGAAAAGTCTGAAGATATAACACTTTTGTACAACATAGAGTAGGCAGTGTACAGCTTATATAACAGTGCAAATTTGCTGTGTGGGGTGTGAGGGGTGTACTCACTTTTGTGACATACTGTATGTGTGTATGTCTATGTAAAGTATGTCAGGTCAGATAATATATACCAATGATCCTCTCCAGGTGTTTTTCTGTGTGTGTGTCTGCATGCATTTCCTATGTTTGTGTTGAGAGGGTCTCTGTCAAATCCATGACCATGGGCAGGAGTGTCTTTGCATACATTTTGTGTGTGTGTCTGTGTGAGTGTGTGTGTGTGTGTGTGTGTGTGTGTGTGTGTGTGTGTGTGTGTGTGTGTGTGTGTGTGTACATACATAAGAGGGGATATTGGATTCATACATGTTTATTTCTGAGACAGTGCCTGCCTGTGCATGTGAGTGAGAGACGGGCAGAAAGTGCTGGACCATGATATGTAAATGTATTCCAATCTGGTTTATTTGTGTGTGTGTGTGTGTGTGTGTGTGTGTGTGTGTGTGTGTGTGTGTGTGTGTGTGTGTGTGTGTGTGTGTTTGTTTGTGTGTATCCTTGTTTGTGTGCATCACAGTGTGTTTGTGTGTGTGTGTGTACCCTTGTGATTATGTTTTTGCATACATGGATGTGTCCATCACAGTGTGTGTGTGTGTGTTTTTGTGTGTGTATGTGTTTGTTTGTGTGTTTTGTACTTCTGTGATTCTGTCTTTGTGTGTATATGTGTGTAGGGGTAAACACAAGCATCCTTATTCATACACATTGAATTTCACACACACAGCTAAACTCTGTGCAGTCACAGTGGGGTTTGGGCACATGGGTGTCTCTGCCCCCTCTCTCCCCCCTCCACTCTTGTTCCTCCCTCCTCCTCTCTTTTTATTTGTTTGTTTGTTTATTTTTTCCCTCACTTCAAGGCTCCATATGGTGTATTGATGTCTGTGATAACAGGTAGCTGGTAGGTGCAGTTGTAGTGGTGCAACCAATGGGCCCTTTTTTGCAAAGGTGTCCCCGGGGAGTGGGGGGCTGGGGTGGGGGGGGGTCCTACCTTCAGTCGCTGCACCGGCCACTGTACAGAGGGCGGGTTAATTGGGACTCTTTGGTGTGTCTGAACCTTGTCAACACCACCCCCCCCCCCCACACACACACACACACACACACACATTCTCTCCCTCTGTCTCTCTTTCTCTCTCTCTTTCTCTCCCCCCCTCACACACACAAATACACACACACTCAAAGCCTGTTTTAATTTGCTAACCTTGACCGCAATCACATCTAACAACCCCACTTTGATTCAGAGCCCAAGAACACAGGTCAAAGGGGCTGTATAAAGAGGTGTGTGTGTGTGTGTGTGTGTGTGTGTGTGTGTCTGCGAGTACAGTATGTGGTTGTGTTGTGTGCATTTCTGTATACCTGTTTGTGTGTCTGTGTGTGTGTGTGTATCTCTGCATATATGTTACTGTGTGTTTGGACAAATCTATATCTCTTCGTGTAATTGTGTGTGTGCAGCATATCTATGAGTCCCTTTGGTGAGTATATGAAAGACTGTGTGGGTGTGTGTGTGAGAGTACAATTCCCATGCATACAAGTGTCTGTGTGTGTGTGTGTGTGTGAGTGTGTGTGTGTATATGTGTGTTTTAATTATATCTGTGGGTCTTCATTGATCCGAATCTTCCTTGTGTATACAATCAATGTGACACGAGGGACACTGTCTTTACATCTTAACAATATGAGGTGATAAGGAGTTAATGAATTGCTATTGAATTTTTGATGGCCTGCTTCCGACTAGAGGCGAGATGTTGAAAAATGTGGTAAAAAGTGTGCTCATTAGGCTAGACCTTTGCAGTAAAAATGCCAGATAGTGTATTTAAATTCCCTTTCCGTGACATTTGTAGCCATTAATTAAAACTTTTCTACGTACTCGACATTTTTTTCCCCGCATATTTCATTTTCAGGGCTGGTCGTAGCTTTTAAATACAACTGTGTGCCTTTCCAGTCACGATAACCTGACCACATCAAATATCCTTCAACTCCAAGTGCACACACACACACACACACAAACACACACACACACACACACACACACACACACACACACACACACACACACACACACACACACACACACACACACACACACACACACACACACAAACAAACACACACACACACACACACACACACACACACACAAGCAAACACATCGGTATAAATGAAATTCTTTCAACTATGCCTGGAATATTTTGTCATTTCACAGCTGCCTTACTCAAATACCTTCTGATGCTCCAGCCCAAATATTTGTTTATACACAAACACAAAGGTATTCTCCTAATATCCACAGGTATGTGGAGCCTGCAGCCTCCTGTAGTCTGCAGGCAGAGACTGCTTGGTGTGTATGCCTTTGTTGTGAGTGTGAGAGTGAATGAATGTGATTAGGCGGAGTGTGCCGTGCTGGGGGGTGGGGTGGGGGGCCGGGGGTTGGGGGGGGGGCTGGGTCAGCTGCTCTGCTGTAATTGGCTGCAGATGGTGAGGAGCTTGCCACTTACCTGCCTGTTAGACATGCCCTTCTGTCAGCTGCTGACAGGTCAGGTGAGCGCTTGAGGTGTGTGTGTGTGTGTGTGTGTGTGTGTGTGTGTGTGTGTGTGTGAGAGAGAGAGAGACAGGAGGGGAGGTGAGAGAGCGTGCATACGTCTAAAAAAGAAGGTTGTGTGTATGTGTGTGTGTGTGTGTGTGTGTGTCTGTGTGTGTGTTAGAGAGTGAGAGAGAGAGACAGACAGAGAAAGCATCTGTCCATATGGTAATTTTTTGACAAGGTTGCCAGGTGCCTCATCTCATGTCACTCTCTGATGCCCGTTTCCATGGAAACATCAACTTAATTTTTTTAAGGATTTCTTTAAGGGTAAATCGAAAACAAGAAAAAAAAAGGGAAGGAAGCCGATAACAAAAAAAAGTAAACACACCGTGTATCATCTGAGGGAATACATCAAACATCTCCCTCCCTCAAGGCCCCCACATAACACTGCTTCTTCTTCTATGGTTATTTGATTTCCAGAGTGTGTGTTGGAGCGTGGCATTGTCATTCCAGTGTTGTTCCAGCGATATTGTTTGGTGATATCGTGTTTGTGCCGCACAGCTTGGCTTGCGTTTTGCCCTTGCTAGCTAGCGGGCTGTCTGTCCGGCTTCTGTTTCCTGTTCCTGTGTTTGCTAAAGGCGATCTGTCACAAGAACGGCGTTATCCTAGATTATGTACCTTCTCCCCACTTCTTATCTCATCTCGCTGCACCAAATGAACGAACCAACCAACAAAGGAATGAATGCACGAATATACGGGTGCAGCAAGTACGAATCTTTGATGGGAAGATGAGTTCTGACTTATCAGAATGCATGGTGCTGGAGAGCGAGAGAAAGAGAGGCAGAGAGAAAAAGAGGGAGAGAGAGAGGAAGGCAGGGAGGTAGAGGAACAGACAGATAAAGAGAGAGGAAGGGGAAGATTTAGCCGATTAAGAGACAAAAGTCTGAAAAAGAGAGTGAAGGAGAGCCAGCCAGCGAGAGGCAGACAGAGAAAGAGACTAAGAAAGCGATAGAGAGAAATGAGGTGTGTAAAAATGGAGGAAAGAAGAGATAAAGAGGAGAGAGAGAGAAGGAGAAAGAAAGAGTAAGAGGAAAGAAGGGCAAGTCAGTGAAAGAGCGAGAGAGAGGAAGATGAAGAAAGACCAAGTCAGTGAGAGAGAGAGAGAGTAAGAAGGAAAGAGAACGTCAGAGGGAGTAAGGGAGAGACAAGAAGAGCAAGAGCGGCCTTCTGGGTAATCTAAGCCAGTATCTCTCCACATCCTCCCCCTGCCAAGCCAGATAAGGGGATCCAGGAGGGGATCATCCACACACATGCACAGGTGGAAATCCCACCATGATAACGCACCACTAATGCACCACCGCATCTTTTCATTTTACTCATTGAAATATCACAGCATCTCTGCTTCCTTTACTTCACATCAGTGTGCGCTGCATGGGCATAGTCAGATAAACACCAAACGCAGGATTAAGATCTACATGTGATCTAATCAAGAAGTTCAATTTAAATAGCTTTGTGGAACTGGGTGTGCACAGACTGTATAATAGAGATTAGTTCTCATGTGACCTATATCAACCCAGCGGTTCAAGATGAATGTGGTCTTCACAAGACAGTTATCTTTATACCTTTTTTCATGCATTTTTTTGTTATTCAAAACGGTCTTAATTCACAGCTCACTGTGGAGACTGTGGCTTTGTTCCTTTTTGTTGTGATTGTACTATATGTCCTTGTCGGAGTCAGAGTTATGTGTGTGCAGCTGCACAAATGTCCTGTTGCCATATTTCCCCTCTTTCAATTAAAAAAAAAAACTTTTAGGTCAAGGAATTCTATTTGGGACAATGTAAACGGAGGGGCCTGTGCAAACACAGAGATAAGTCTATTCAATCTCATGAAAACACACACAAAAACACACACACACACACACACAAGATACACATGCACACACACATGCACACATGCACACACACACAGACACACACAAACACACAGTCTTCTTTTTTCTTTCCCTGGGCATGGAGTCTTGTCTCTGCCTGCTTACAGTGGCAGCAGCATTCCTTATGCAAAGGGCCACGAGTTGTAGTGACTGTGAGGCAAAGATAAGCATGCTCACATCTCAGATACTACATACGAAATAAAATATGTCAAATATCTTCGCATTAATAGCGAGTGCTATTGCTGTTCCTTTAAGGCAACTTTGGGCGGTATCTTAATTGAATCTGGGGTCACGTAGTTAGTTTGCTGGCTTTTTTTTTTGAGATTTGAGACAGACCTCTAGTTACACTCGTATGTCCTTAGTATGCCACTAAAAGTCTTGTGTAACATCCCAAGGCCAATCCAACAGTGATTCATTGTGAGTGAAAATGTGTTTATATGCTGACAATGAGCCGTCTTGACAAATTCTGAATTTGGTTTTACCACATCAAATAAGATATACCTACTTGATCGTAAATTATAATTAGTGTTACTGTATTTCAGTAGACTAGATGGATGGATGGATGGATGGATGGATGGATAGATGGATGGATGGATAATTGACCTATAGGGTTATCACAATCTCACAGTGTACAGACCACAGCCATGAAGGCTTTGGTTCCTCTAGTCTTGAAATGGGTACATGGGATACAAAACAAGTTTGCGGGGAGGAAATGCATGACAGAATCACAGAATTACAGCAGCGCTGCCCCAAATGCAGCGGCCTGACTCTGTATCGCTCTGCATGTAATGGAGAAAAGTTAAAACTAAATTCTATATGACACAGCCAGGCAGTTAAGGAAATAAAGAGAGTGGAGAGACCATCTCCTGATATGAGAAGGCCCAGGGTTTGAATCAGAATTCATTTTGTATGAAATTTTCATTTTGTATGAAAAAGTCTGCTCGTGATACTCACTAGTCTACTAAGGGTACCCCCATTTTCATTATGTACTAACAATATTTGTGCATACTGGCTAAGATGTTTATATGTATAATGTGCTGTGTGTTATGTGTACTGCTACTTAATGTATGATCATGGTTCATCTCCCTCCCAATAAACACACACACAGACACGGGTAGAGAGCTGTGTTTCTGCTCATAATGTCTTCCTAATTAAAAAAAGAGGCTGAAATAAAAAGAAACGAAAAAGAGATAGAAAACCACACACATCCCATACACTCCACACACACACACACACACAGAAACAAAAACACACACACACACACAGGCAGGGCGGACAGACACATACATAAAAACACAAAAATACACAAAAACCACACAGATCTGGTGTGATCTTACGCCATCCTATTATTTCTCCAATTGCGTTATAACCCTCTAAATAAAGCTCTTGTCTAAAACTATTAAGTTACTGCTGATTTTCCATGCTGACATCCCAGCATACAGCGGGGTAATTGCACTTGTATTGATAAAACACAATGCATTAAACAGTAATTCAATCATCAGTGCTATTGTCTCCAACACTGCAATGAGTCTGAATCTGTTCACTGGAAAAGATTTAAACAGCTGCACACTAACAATCCGCGCCGATGAGACTGCTGTAACTGGCTAATGCGTTATTATCTTTGGAGCCTTGTTTAATTATGCAAACACCGAGATGAAGACTGACAGGTTAATGTGTGACTACATGCAAGTGTATGTGTTCAGCTTTGCTGCTATTCAGTTTAAATGTTTCTGTTGAGGATGGCTGGGGAAAGGGAAACAGAGATAAACAAAGATGAGAGAGACATACAGACAGACAGGCATACAGAGACAGAGACGGAGAGAGAAAAAGACTGCCCTTAGGATTTTTGAATAGTCTTAACCTTTCACACACACACACACACACACACACACACACACACACACACACTCGGGATGGAAATTTGCACCAGCCAAATGCTGGTAAAATATCAGAGGGGCTAGTAGATTTCTGACACAAAAACAGTTTACTGTTGAGTGGCTGCTAAATTTGATCATTTATTTGCCAGTGTCTGGTAAAAAATTCAGATTTTGCAAAGTTCATTTCCACCCCTGGCACACACACACACACACACACACACACTAAAGGAACATAAATCATGCTTTCAACTTCTGCAGGTAAAGCTAACATAATGGAGCATTAATGCTAACACTGCATTTGTGAATTGAAACCACATCTACGTTTTCATCTCAGTGCCCCGTGCTGCTCTTAAAAAGCTGAGACAAGGCCTTCATCGGCAGAAAACATTCTGAACATATCTTGTTTCATATCCTGTTTTGGATCAGTGCGTATAATTTGGAAAATGCATATAATGTGTATTTCAAGCTACACAAATATATTAATCAAATTCCGGTTAAATCAAGATCTAATGCAAGCCGGGGATGCAAAGTACACTTAGACATATTCATATGTCCTGGCAGTGTATAAATGAAATTGAATTGAATTGGATTGAATTGAACTGAATAAAACAATAGCGTAGTCGCCGACTGCATGTGTGCGTGATGTGGATGCTACATTAAGTCCGAAGAGAGAGAGACTACGTGCCTCTCCTTTGTCTTTTGTCTGCTGTTGACTCACTTTGGCACAAAAAAGGCGAGAGTGGCCCGCTCCCGAAGATGAAGACCGCTCGCCGCGACCGAAGAACGCTTAATGAGAAAGCGATGATGACTGGGGAAAAGATGGCTAGGCCAATTTTCCAGTGTCTGCACCTTGCTGCTCAGATTCATTTGTGAACCTGGGGTGTCTGTAGGAGCAGGGCCAAGAGGGGCCATACAGCCGGCACTAAAACTACTGTTTCTCATTGTCATTACCGCAGCACCGCAAACACAGCTTTATAGAGAGAAATGGGGAAATAGATAGGGGTAGAGATAGATAGAGTTTAAATCAAGATAGAGAGAGAGAAAGAAAGAGAGAGAAAGAAGGGCAAAATCATCAAATAAATTGAGTAAAGAGCAAATGAAAAGATCAGCCGTAATGATTTATGTCTACGCATAAAACCCAAACAACACTTCACCTAACTGAGTGTGTGCGCACATACATGTATGTGTGTGTGTGTGTGTGTGTGTGTGTGTGTGAATGAATAAAGAATATGTTCTTGTGTGTGTGTGTGCATGTGTGTGTGTGTGTGTTCGTGCGCGTGTGTGCATGCAAACATGTCTGTGTGAGTAGAGGTGTTTAAATATCAAAAACATTACTCTGGTGTATAAATTGGAGAGCCAGTGTTTGCTCTCACAATAGCTGCCAGCATGACCACTCTCTGTCTTGTCTGTGGGAGTGTCACTGAAGCGTTGGTCCAGGTCCTGCTCGAAGTTAATGATTAGCCGCTAACACAACTGCTAATAATGGCAGCATCTGATGCCGCCACTGAAGCCAGCTGGCACCAGAGCCAAAGACGGACAGAACTGTGTGAACTCCCTCTGTGGCTCTGTGACTAGCACATGCTATAAAGATAGACCCAACATGAATGGGACTGGAAACTGCATGGTGAAACATCAATGGTGAGCAAATTAATTGCTGTGGGAGTTACCATAGCAAGTTGAGGAGTTTGGTTAAAGAGGTTCATTTCTGATAGAGATCAAAGGCACTGTCCCTAATAATTGTCCATACCAGATGGAAAAGAGATAATTGTACCTTTTTTTTCCAAATAAACCACATAGAGAATTCTTTGTGAATTTGTGTACTGCAAAACTTAGTTGAAGGTAATATCTTACTTAAAAGTAGTATCTTATTTAGAATAGATATGTCTTGGACATTCTATGGACAAATGGTTATAGTTTATTGAAAAATCATGTAGGATGCAAGTTTTTATTTTTTCTTTGTATGGGTGCATATGAATTGCTGCGTGGTTGCCATGGCAAATTGATGAGATTGGTTAAAGAAGCTTATCCCTGATAAGCAATGAAGGAAGGAAGGAACGGTCCTTTATAATAGCCCAAATCCACACTATTTTTCCACATAGTCCATACACTTCCATACAGCTGTCCATAACTGCCCCTCTTCCAGCCAAGGCAAGAACAGAGATTTTAGTGAAGATGGAGAGAGAAGGAAATATAAATATATAATGTCACAGGGAAAACATGTGAGTGTTGGAAGAGGAATGAAGGGAAAAAAAAGAAAAGAGGAGGGTGGCTGGGTTGATTGGCAAACAGAGGCTGGAAAACACAATCACACAAAAAGAAACGAAAGTAGCGCAAAAAGTACTCCAAGGTCAATTGGATTATATATTGAGTGGCATTTTGTGATATGGGGCAGGGATATTTCCCAGTAGACAGACACACACACACACACACACTCAAGCCAGTCACACACCACAAAAATCACTTACCTGAAATCACATACACAAAAATACACACTAATAAGCTGTACACACTGTTCAACAGCTTCACAACAGCTTAGTGTTTGCACTTACATTTATGCATTTCTGCAATTGACAACCTTCATATATACACAGACATACTCACACACATACAAATATATACACACACACGCACACACACAAACGCACACACACACACACACACACACACACACACACACGTGTGTAACTGTTTATTGTTCACGCTCAGAGAAGTACCCACACTCACACATCCACAGACACACAAATGTGCCAAAAAGTAAACAACCCTCCACACAGCACTCCCATTCCTCTGTACTCCAGGGAGGCGCCAAGCACAATAACATCCAGGCAAAAAAGCCGCACATTTTGTTGTTATTTTGTACCGCTTCAAAAGTACCAGGCCCCTCGTGGATCTTTCATATTAAACACAAAATCACACACACATACACAGACCCACACACACACACACACACATGCAAACACTGATACACACAGGTCCCCCTTCTAATTTTCACATGTCAATCATGGTTCCAACCAATTATTACAGTTATGGGAAATGTGCGAAGATTCGCTTTGAAGGCCCACACACACACACACACATACACAAACACAACCCCCTTTTTGTTCTGAATGTTCTACTGTATTCGGTTCAATGAGGATGAAACCCCTTGACAATTTTGAGCTTGATTAAAAAACAGCTTTGCAAAAGTAAAGGTGAACTTGAAGAATCTATGTGTGCCTGCATGTCTGTGTGTGTGAGCGAGAGAGAGCGAGAGAGAGAGAGAGAGAGAGAGAGAGAGAGCACGCAAGTGTCTGTCTGGCTCTGCATTCTTATTAATTCTCTGTCTCTGTCTTTCTGGTCCTTCTCTCTATCCTTCCATCTTTTCCAACACCTCCTTTCTTACACAATTAACATTAATCAGAAGTTCAGACAGTGATTAAGGCAAGACAAAAAAAGGGCTGAGAACAAGATAGAAGAGGGACAAGAACAGCATCTTTGCCTGTCAGGCATTCAAAAGAACACCACATAATCAATTATCATTCTACTCCCTCCCTCCATCTCTCCCTCCATCTGTCCCTCCTTCCCCTCCTCCCTCCCTATCCCTACACCTTGTTCTTTCCTCAGCATTCTGAACAGTATTGATTAGCCATTGTACTCAGCCTCTTCCCTTCAGCCACTGCTAGCATTACCATGTGTTGAAGTGTAGGCTATCAGTGACAACGTATCATGTAGGCTAACCCGCACACAAACAAACCAACACCCTCCAAATGACCTTGGCCATGTCTCATGGCACTACTGCGCTAACTTCAGATGCAAGCCGCAGCTTAACTCCACTCATTTGAGAGTACAGATGTGCCTTTTAAACAACTTTAGTGTTATCTGCTAACGATTTAGCTTAACATGCTAGCATCTGGGACTAGACAAAGCCATACTGACTGAACACTTAGTTAGGCCATTACGGTGTGAAGTCAGTTTATTTTTGGGGTGCTATTTTCATGTTATTCTGGTTCACCTCTTCTGGTAATAGTCCTTCACTGTCTGGCAAATGTTTCAACAGGAAGAGCAATTTTCAACTCAAAAAGCTACAACCTGCAATTAGCAGACACACTCAGACATAGAGGAGGAGGAGGATGGAAGATCACTCCTCTTTGATAGACACCTCCAAAGATTTTTTTTCTTTTTTTCTTTTTTTTCTTTTTAAAATTAAAATATGACCAGCCAAATATCAAATATGTCTTGGCGAATATTACATTTTCAGAGAGCCAATGTAAAGAAAGTGTTGGTGAGAATACTGTATGTAGCCAAAGAGAAGCAGGGCAGATGTACCTACAAACAAACATATAATCTTTTCTCATTCCTGCACATTTTTGTGCTTAGTTTTGAGATTATTCCAGCAGCAAAGACAGCAGTTTTGTTTGTACTCCATTTTTCTGAATTTGCGCTGTCAACTTCTCTCATTAAATACCTGAGTGCACTTACGTCCAGCCATCCATGAACCTTCTTACAGTTATATGGGCTACATCCTACTTGAGATAAAAGCAGCAAACTAATGTATAATAAATTGCTATGCTTTTATAATGGATTTTACCGATGTGAGGTATAAATGGCTCCTAAAGGGGGAGGGATAGCATTCAGTAGCGCAGTTTTCCCCCATCACGTCTAAAATATTAACAATGGTAACACATTACCCGCAATTTCATAAAGACACAAAAGTTGCACAAATAAACTAGATGCCCTTAGTCCTCAAGACCCAAGTATTTCATTTTATTGTCTCATGGCTAATAGTGGAATGCCTACATAGCATTTTGCCAAAATGGGATGGGCTGAAACATGGGTGATTGTGTGTGTGTGTGTGTGTAGTCTGCATATTTGGAGAAGGCGATGCCAGCTATATCCTTGAGTCCTAACATACATGTGTGGTTGTAGGACAGCTCAGTATTTGTATTGATGTGGGAGACACAAAAAAATTGGGTGCTGTGTGGCTTTTTAATTAAAAGTATCCTCCCAATGAAAATAATCAAAAATGTGTGTGTGGGTATCCATGGATGTGGGCCCTAGTGCCCTTAAGGCACCTGGCTTCAACCCTCACCATCTCTGTTATACCATCCACCATTCCTGTTTAAAGCAACACTAAGTAATTTTTTCAACCTTAGAATAATGTTTCCAAAATCATTTCATTTCAGTGGTCCATCAACTTGTAACATAGTGAAAGTCACCTCTGAATTCGTTCCACCCATCGGCTATGACTGCACTAAGCAAGTTTGGAGGACGGGAGCCGAGTGTCTGTCTGTAGTTCTATATGAGTGACAGTTCAGCTTCCAACCCGTAGGGCAACTGAAGATGAAAGCTACTTCGTATTGGTTTAGCAATAGTGTTAGTTATTATGTCTGATGAAGGAGACATGTCAGTGCATGACCTTTAGAATCATCTCCTTTGGGAACCTCTGTGAAGAGTAGAAGGTTCTGGATCTCTGGAATGCGTAGGTGAAGGACATGGTCTCTGACCATAAGTTTTGGGGTCATCAGAAAGTCTGGAGAAAAAATTCATAGGTTTTGTCCAGTACACCCGCATGTTATTTACTGATAATTTAAAGGCCGTGGCCATTGTTATGTTCTTGGCCAGCAGGCTTGTAACCACGCCCTCTAGCACAGATGTGCCTGTGTTTTGTTCTCTCCTGTGCCCAGGTGTCCTTAATTGACAGGAGCATAAGAAGCCTGGTCTGTCAGAGCATGGGGTTGCTCTCTTCCTCCCGATTTTGGCTTGTGCTTGGCGTGCCATGGACTTTACTCCTAGCCTGACTACCCTATGTTCTCAGGGGTTTACTATTGATTCCCTCATATTTTTTCTTAATAAATTCTATTAGTTTTTGAGAAACTGCATGTGGCCTCCCTTTTTAAGTTCACTGTTTTGAGCCAATGGTGTAACACCATGTAAAAAAAACAGTAATAAGAAATTAAAAATATATTTAAAAATGGATGAAATAGGGAAAAACACTGTCTGAACATCCACAGTCAACTCACAGAACACCATTTAATTATTATGCCTTCAGTGTCATCATTGTCATTAGTAGTCAGAAGACACCTTCATATTATTACCAAATGACTTGAAGAAGAGGCAGTATGGATTTTCAGTCTAAAGCTAGTGAGCTTCCCACCTTAAAGCATTTAAAACCCCCTTTTCTTACAGCACCAAACAGGCTGGTTGGTTCTGATAAAAAGCTTCTTAGCATGCTAATCAGAATCTTTGTGCAAAGTTGTTGCCGGCGTTTTGCTTGCAAGGCTTTTCTTATATTTTTCTGTGTGGGTTTGCACTGTGGGTGTATCTATCCATATACTACAGAAGTAACTAACACACAGTCTGGTCAAAGAGTAAGGTATGACAGGCATATTTATCTGTATTCGCCTTGGCCTAATCCCATCTAAATTCATTTGAAAATGATAACAAATGCAGGTGCTCTTTAGAAACATACCTTAAAAGTGGCAAACTATTGAATTGTGTTTCTCTAACACACACACACACACACACACACACACACACACACACACACACACATGCAAACACAAAGACACATTAAAAAGGGGAAAAGAGTAAAAGCAGGGGAGAAGAAAGACAGGGAGAGAGAGACACAGAGAGAGTAAGGTGTGTGTGTGTGTGTGTGTGTGTGTGAAAATCAAGGGGGAGTGTGGAAGACTCTTTGCAGAGTACAGTCACCCTGACTTCCGCTGCGGGGAAAATCAGTCTGAATATCTGACATGAGCTACGATGAGCAGGGAGGCAGAAGAAGCAGGGCAGGAATGAAAAGAAAGTGGACAGAAAGAGGAGGAAGAAGAGAAGAGAAAAGAAGAGGAAGAAGAAAGTTAAGGGAAGGGTATAACACCTTGTCTTGGGTGAGTGACTTTACGAAGACTCAGCAAGTTCAATTTGTCCATGAAATGCAGCCAGAGGGACAGCACACACACAGGCACACACACACACACACACACACACACACACACACACACACACACACACACAAAAACAGGCAAATACAGAAAATCCTTTGATAATGAATATGAAACAATGTTAAACCCCAGCACCTCTTTCTGTCTCTCTGTCTTTCTGTCTGTCTCTCTGTCTGTCTGTGTCTATTTGTCTGTCTGTCTGTCTGTCTGTCTGTCTCTCATCCTCACACAAACTCTTGCACTGATTTATTGACATTTGAAACATTCCTTATTTAGCTGAAGATTTTTACATTCTATGAAATAAACACCGAAAATTTATTGAAACCTTTGAGGCGTCTAAAAAGTGACTTACTACTGAGAGCCACTACAGTGTGTGTGTGTGTGTGTGTGTGTGTGCTTGTATCCCCTCATTGTTTGCCTGCGTGGTAAATAGCTCTGTCAGGGAGCCTTTGGAGATCAATGGCGCTTGCACATCCCACAGATGTCAGACAGGATTGCTTTCAGCATGGCTTTATTTCCAGATCCTAGCTGCACACACACACACACATCGGAGAGACACGCCACAGCAGTCTCTCTCACTCTCTCTCATACACACACACACACACACCAGAGAGACACGCCACAGCAGTCTCTCTCACTCTCTCTCATACACACACACACACCAGAGAGACACGCCACAGCAGTCTCTTTCGCTCTCTCTCTCGCTCTCTCTCATACACACACACACACACATACACCAGAGTGGCACACCACAGCAGTCTTTTCTTCTTCTGTCTCTCTCTCGCTCTCCACACACACACACACACACACATACTCACCAGAGGGACATGGCACAGCAGTCTCTCTCTCTCTTCTTCTTCCTCTCTATCTCTCTCTGTCAGACACACACACACACACACACACACACACACACACCCGATCTCATGAACCATGCATATGATATGTTATGCAAACCTGTGCACGCTGATGCGTAAACATGAATACGCATCGGCAGAAACTCGCACATGCGCGATAACCAACCCACACATAAACACACTCACCAAAGGGACATGCTACAGCAGTCTCACTTTTTCTTCATTTTCTTCTCTCTCTCTGTCTTTGTCTCTCTTTAAAATACACACACACATTTACACACACACTAACACACACACACACACACGCGCACACCAGAGTGAAACGCCACAGCAGTGTCTCTTCTCTCTCTCTGTCTGTCACACACACATACACACACACACACCAGAGGGACACCCCACAGCAGTCTCTTCTTTTTCTCTGTCTCATCAAGAACAACTCAATCAGTTATCAAAGCTATGCTGACGACTTTCAAATTTACTTAAATCTGTCACCTAATCAGCATGCCCCCCTAGAGTCTCTCTGTGGGTGTATTGACCAAATGAACCACTGGATGTCACACAGTTTTCTTCAGCTGAACGCAGACAAAACTGAAGTAATTATATTTGGGAAAAAGGAAAAAAGGCTTAGGATAGCCACTGCTCTTGAGACTAAGAAGCTTAAAGCAAAATATACTGTTAAAAACCTTGGTGTCTTTATTGATACTAAACTAACCTTCAGTCACATAAAGGCTATTACTAAATCTGCATTTTATCACCTAAAAACACTGCTAAACTTACAGGTCTTCTGTCAAAACAAGGCCTAGAAAAACTTGTACATGTCTTTATTTCTAGTATGGTTGAATACTCCAAGGGCCTTTTCACAGGCCTTTCTAAAAAGATCATCAAACAGCTTTGACCGATCCAAAATCCACAAGCAAGGGTTCTTACAAGAACAAAAAAGAACTGTCCATATTACTCCAATTTTAAGGTCCCTGAACTGGCACCCCGTAAGTTACAAAATTGACTTTAAGGCATTGCTTCTTGTGTTTAAAGCATTAAATGGGATGTTTCAGCTGTATGAACAAACTAGGTATCTAAGATCACAGCAGAACAATCTGTTGGTAAAACCTGCTGTCAGAACAAAATGTGGTGAAGCAGCTTTCAGTTGCTATGTTCAGTTCAGTTCAGCTTTGGAACCAACTCTTAGAAGACATAAAAAATGCTCCTACTGTTGGCGGTTTTAACTCTAGACCAAACAGTTTTCAGATGCTTTGTGTTGATAATATACCTTTAATTCCTATGCTTTTTGTCTTTTATTTACCTTTAAACATTTATACTAATTTTATCTTTTATGCTTTTACATATTGTTCTTTACTTTTATTTTTGTTAAGCACATTAAACTTGTAAATTTGTATGAAATGCACTCTCTCTGTCTCTGTCTCTGTCTCTGTCTCTCTCTCTCTCTCTCTCTCTCTCACACACACACACACACACACGCACACACACCAGGGTGACACACCACAGCAGTGTCTCTTCTTCTTCTTCTTCTTCTTCTCTCTCTCCATTTCTCTCTTTCTCTCTCCCTCTCGCTCTCTCTCTCTCTCACACACACACAGCAGGGTGACACACCACAGCAGTGTCTCTTCTCTCTCTCTCTCTCTCTCTCTCTTACACTCACCTTCTCTGTCTCATTCTTATTCTCATTCCCTCACTCTTTGCCTCTCTCTCACACACACACTGTCAGTCCCTCGCTCTCTCCAACTCTCTGACTCACTGTGCTTCCTCTCACTCTTTTTTTTCTCTCATTTGCTTTCTCTCTCTTTCTATCTCTCTTCTCTATCTCGTCTACTTTCTCTCTATTTTCTATCCACTTACCTCTTTTCTTATCTCACTTTTTGTCACCATTTCTCTCTCTTATCTCTCTCATCTCTCCCCCTCTCTTACTCCATCTCTCTTTTTCACATCTCTCTCCCCTATATCTCTCACTCCCTCTCTCCTCCCCCCCCCCTCCTCTGCCTTTCTCACACCCCCACTATCAGACTAACGGATGTCTTCCCTCCCACTAATAACTCTCTCTCTCTCTCACACACACACACACGCACACACATATGCACAGACTCAGACACAGACAGACATACACATACTGTACACTCAGATACACACACATACATACACACACACAGACACACACACACAGTCAGATGCACAGACTCTCTCACACACACACAGAAACACACTCTCTCTCTCTCTCTCTCTCTCTCTCTCTCTCTCTCACACACACACACACACACACACACACACACACACACACACAGACTACTAACTCTGTCTCTCTCACACACACACTCACAAACACAGTCACACACACTCACAGACTAGTAACTCACATTTAGCTCCATTTATCAGTCTGCTCATCTGCTTACTGGGGGAGAGTACTGTAGGTGGGCAGGGGATGCTGCTGTCTCTGAGCACATTGATGCCTTCCCCTTTCCCTCCCTTTCCTTCCCTATCCGTCTCTCACCTCAGCCATTTCCTGGTTTACAGTGCCACCCTCAGAGCCTTCAGCACTCTCCTCAAACTATTACCTCAACTTTAAGCAAGGCTACTTCAGGGGTACTGTTTCTCTCTCTCTCTTTCTCTCTCTCTCTCTCTCTCTCTCTCTGTCTCTCTCTCTCGATCTGTGTGTGTGTCTCTCTGTCTGTCTCTCTTTTACACACACACACACACATACAGCGTGTGTTTCTATACATAGACACACACACGCACAAAGACAGAAAGAGGGACAGAGAAAGACACACAGAGAGAGCGAGAAAGAGAGATAGAGAAAAAGAGAGAGACAGATAGAAAAGGAGAGAGAGAGAGAGAGGTTGGGAGATGTTCCCATTTGTCTCTGCAGTAAAATGGGTTGCATCTCATAAATCAGCAGTAAATGAATGAGAAATGCTTTAGCTACACTGAGTCTCCACTGTCACCACACACACATCTGATTTATGACTGTGACCCCATGCTGTGTGTGTGTGTGTGTGTGTGTGTGTGTGTGTGCACGCAGGCATGTGTGAAAGTGTTTGTTGGATACAGCATTTCGGAAAGTATGTAAAAGAAGATGTGTGTGTATCTGAATGAATATGCTTGTTGATGTGTGTGTGTGTGCGTGTCCCTCTCTTTAATACATATATTAATCAAAGTACCACTACTGAAAAAGTGTGTGTGACTATATATGTACCTGAATAATTCAGCGATGTTTGTGCTGTGATGAGATTCTTAAAATAAGTGAGCCAAGGTCAAATATTTGAAAACACCAGCAATACTATCTCTCTCTCTCTCTCTCTCTCTCTCTCTCTCTCTCTCTCTCTCTCTCTCTTTCTCACACACACACACACACACACACACACACACACACACACAGACACACACTTTTCACTTTCCTTATTTCCCAACTCTTTTTGTCCTCCTTTCATCTGTCTCTCACACTTTTCTCTCTTTCTATCCCTCTCTTTTTCTTTGTCTGCCTCTCTCTTTCTTTCTTGGTTGTTTCTTAGTATCTCTCCCACCCGCTTTCCTCCTGTGCAACCATTATGCAGCAACCTTACCCCTGCCAAGGTTTAGAAATCAGCAAAATGACTAAATCAATCCATCAGAAATGATTGAGCACATGGCTTTTCACTTGCATTGTGTGTGTATGTGTGTATCTGTGTGTGTGTGTGTCAGGGGGGTGTTTGTGTGTGTGGTCTTTTAGTTTCTCTGTGTATGGGTGTGTGTATGAGTGTGTGTCTCTGTATAAGTTTATCTGTGTGTGTGTGTGTGTGTGTTGGGGGGTGTTTGTGTGTGTAGTTTTTCAGCTTTTATGTGTATGCATGTGTGTATGGGTGTATGTCTCAGCATTAGTGTATCTGTGTGTGCGTATGTGTGAAGTGTGTGTGTGTGTGTGTGTGTGTGTGTGTGGGTGGGTGGGTGTCTGTGTGTGTTGATATGGTTTCAACTCAGCAGCATATTTAATGTATGTGTGTTCTGATTGGCATCATCATCCATTTCAAAGCTTCATGAAATATGGATCCTGAAAATTAGTATTCTGTCTACTTCCTATCTACCTCATACCTCCCCCAAACACCCCCCCATACATGACAGCACACACAGTATTTAAGTCCTGTGTGTGTGTGTGTGTGTGAGTGTGTGTGTGTGGGTGGGTGCCTGTGTGTGTGTGTATGTGTGGGTGGGTGGGTGCCTGTGTGTGTGTGTGTGTGTGTGTGTGTGTCAGCAGGCAGGGGAAAGCAGTTGGGCATGTGTGAGGATGACAGAGAGTGTATGAGTGTGTACACATTCTCTCTCCCTCTCTCTTTCTCTCTCTCTCTCTCACACACACACACACACACACACACACACATACACACACACACACACACGTACACGTACACTTACTCTCTGATGTCTCCTAAATAGTGGTAGTGGTGATTCCCATAGGTCATTGATTCGTTATAAAATAAAGCTGAATGACAAATGAGAATTCCCATGTAGGGGGTGGTACGTGTGTGTGTGTGTGTGTGTGTGTGTGTGTGTGTGTGTGTGTGTGTGTGTGTAGGGGGGGGGGGGGTCTGAATGATTTATGCCCCGTGTGTTTCGAGCCAAATTAATTAAATGAGCCCAACTTTGCCCATTTAGCCGGTGCATTCGGCCCTAATAGATTTGCTCTAAGTTCAACACACAACACAGGAGCTGTTATTGCTGCGCGAAGCAGCACAATCAAGTACCTTGTTGAACTGTGTGTGTGTGTGTGTGTGTGTGTGTGTGTGTGTTTGGGTAAAAACAGAAGGAGAGACAGAAGGACAAAAACAGAGCAAAAGAGAGACAGTGAAAGGAAAGGAAGAGTGAGAGAGAGAGAGAGAGAGAGAGAGAGAGAGAGAGAGAGAGAGAGAAAGAGCGGGAAAGAGAGAGCGAGTCTGTAAACTAATACAGTAGAAAGGTGACTGAAGTAAGATTTTCCCACACCATTACTATAACATTGATTTAACACTGGGCAGCCTAGAAATAAAAAATAAAACACCTACAAATAAAACATGGAACCTTTCTGGGGCCTTGCAAAGCTTTATCAAAACACACACACTCACACACACTCACACAGACCTACAGATGTTTGGCCTGTGGTGGTTTGATCAATAATCTGTCTTTCTTGTCTAGTGTGGATGCTCTCACCTGACAGCTCAATTGTTAATGCTTCTCAAACAGCTAAGATATGCTAGCAGTGTAGATACACGCTAACCCTGACAAACACAGGAGATGGATGGAAGGATAAGAGGTTCACACACACACTCACACACAGGCGGACACACATATAGACGGACAGACATACATACACACATATGCACGCACACATGCACACATACATACATACATACATACATACATACATACATACATACATACATACATACATACATGTAGACAGAAGCACACATACAAATACACACACATACACACTCACATATGCATATAGACACAAGCACAAGTATGCGTACACACACTTACATACTCACATACACACACACAGACACACACACACGTATGTGTGCCATGAGTGTCATGTACACTCTCTCTCTCTCACACACACACACACGCACATTCAGCCAACACACGTGCACAAGTGTGGATCATTAGCTCCGACCTTGCTGAAAAAGGAAGGTTACCACGGAGACCCAAGCAACCCCAGAGACCAAGCAGGTGTAGGCTAAAGGTTTTAACTGTCAATCATTTCCAATCCGTCAGGAGACAATGCACACATACACACACACACACACACATACAGAAAAATGAGAGACCGCAAAAATCTCAAACATATGAGCAGGCATACACACACACAGACTGACTGACAAGTTCTAGCTAGATTTAGTACCTCCATCATATCCTCTCTAGGAAGGGCATTGCTGGAATTCACTTAACGCAGTGCATTGTAAACCTCCTTTGACTTTTATCAAGAGGCTTGTAACATAGCATTATAATGCTTTACGAGTGCGGTGTTGAGTATGTATAGTTGTGAATACTTGTGTCAACCATTTAAGCGTTATGAATGCACTATAACCCTTTATGAATGTGCTATAGGGACTTATAAATACTGAGTTCATAGAAAGTGTTGCCGGCTTTGTGGTAATAGACAGGTTGGGTATGCTATAATGTAATCATATGTCGGCCATTTTTGGAAGGACAGGCAACCTCACCACCCGCTAAATCTCACATGAACACGTGAGGGTCTACTGAGGGTCCTACTGGTGCGATATCCGTGTTTAAATCTCTGGTGGTCTAAAGATGGGTGGTGTTGGAACAAGGTGTGGAGCATGGCTCAGTGTAGGAGAAATGGAGTGTAAAGGAGAGGATGATTATAACACCTTTGGGAGTGCTGTTTTCAATGACTTAAATGGGTTGATCTGCTCTTTTGAAGTATCCCTCTCTCTCCCTCTCTCTGTCTGTCTCTCTCTCTCTCTCTCTCTCTCTTTTTGTCTCATTCTCTCCCTCCCTCTCGCTCTCTCTCTCTGTCTGTCTATGTGTATATTTGTGTGTGAATGTGCGTGTGTGTGTGTGTGTGTGTGTGTGTGCATGTGCGTGTGCTTGTCCTTATCCCTCTACCACTCTCTTCCTCCCCCTCAGCTCACTGTTGTTCCATTTCTTTCACTCCTTCCTTCTTGTTCCCTCCATCCCTCTCTCTTTCTCTGAGTTTTCTCTCTCCAATCCTCCATTTATCCCTTCCTCTCTCTACCTTTCTCTCCACCTCTGTTCTCCTGTTTTTCTTTCATTTTTTCTTCCTTCCTTCTACCTGGCCTGCTGCCTCTCTCTCTCCCTCTCGCTCTCTCTTTCTCTCTCTCTCTCTCTTTTTCTCTCTCTCTGCTGAATTGATTTTTGCTGACTCTCTCATGAGCCTCTGTGGAGATCCCATCAGCTCTCTAAGACCCTTACTCCCCTAACAGCCATGATAATAAAGCCGCCCTCTAACAACCATACACACACACACACACACACACACACACACACACACACACACACACACACACACACACACACACATACACACACACACACACACACACACACACACACAGACCAACACACCACTGCCATTATGTTTCTAAATAGTAGAACAGACACAGAAACACAACACACAGACACACACGCACACACACACACACACACTATTGTCCTGGAGTTTCTACACAAACATAAAACTGTCTCTGTGTCTGTCTGTCTATCTGTCTGTTTCACCGTCTCTGTCTCACACACACATACACACACACACACACACACTCACATATACAGTATATATATTTATGCACACATAAACAAATATACAAAGTCAGTAACATACATGAATATACAATAAACACATAACTATGTGTAGACACATCACATATATACACACAAATAATAACAACACATAATCATACATAAACTCACACAGTTTTACATTCCATCCCCAATTCAGTGCCAAAACTGATACCTACACACTGACACACCTAAACACAGACACACACACACATACAGTACACAAACTTACATCCACGCACCCACCTACATTCACATGCTCACACACTAAAACACACACCACAGAAGCAAACCAGATGAGATCTGAAGAAGGTGCAGCTAGATGCACCAGTGACATGCATGAACATACAACAAACACATAAATATGTATAGACACACACATACACATCTATACACTGACTGAAGAGGGTGCAGCTAGACTCAGTAAAACCAAGGGATTAAGGACCACAACTCTTCCTACAGTGATGTGTGTTTACCATGGTGACAGAAAAAAACGACCAGAGGAGAGGAAGAGAGGGAGGATGGGTAGAATAGAATAGAATAGAATAGAATAGAATAGAATAGAATAGAATAGAAAGCCTTTTATTGTCACCATACATATGCACATTGTACACTATACACTTGTACAAGGACATTGAAAGCAACTCCTTCTCCAGTGCAGACATGTAATAAGAATATTTACAACATAGAATAAAATAAGTAGTAGTGCAAGACAAGACAAGAAGAATACAAAAATTAGTTAGGTAGGGTGCACAGTTCATACATGAGGCAAAAGTCATACATGAGGTTTTATGTACAGAGTGATGTTGCACATTAAATATACCATTATTTCACATGGATTTACTATGGCACACAAATGATTGTTCTATGCTATGTGTAGTGCATATTGGACAAAGAGAGAGCCAGAGGAGTGAGGGAGTGGGACAAAAAGAAGGGTAGAGGGAGAAAAAGGAGTAGAGAAAGAGTCATCAAGAGCACACTTTAGCTGCCGCGTGTGCCTAATTTTCTGATTTTCTACCACAGCTTAGTTGCTTGCTACCACTCCCTCACATTAACTAAGGACTACACTTCCCATAAATCACTGCTCTCAATTCCCACAGCAGCCTAATAAAGGAGGAGAGTTATAGGAGAGCCGGCATATTACACAGACCAGTATAAAGGGCTTTATGTGTGAATGACTGTGTGTGTGTGCGTGTGTGTGTGTGTGTGTGTGTGTGTGTGTGTGTGTGTGTGTGTGTGTGTGTGTGGACTGTGACAAAGGAAGGCCAGAAATAGCCTCAAGGTTTGGGAACATGGCTGAGTGGGTGAGTAAAAAAGCAAAAGAAATAAAAGAAAGACAAGGGGTGGATATAAGACCACAAACACAACTATACACCATTCCACATATGGGAAGACAGAGGAGCAACTCATTAAATGTGTGCACATCTGCACACATTCATCACTTCTGGATTAATTGTCTGTGGTAACAGGTACAAATACGCACACACACACATACACACTCACACATACATATAGACAAAAGCAGACATACACGTACGCACATGTACACACTCAGATACATACATACATTTACACACACACACACACACACACACACACATACACATACACTCCTTCATACACACCACACCCACACACACACACACACACACTGTGAGAGAAACAGATTCAATATCTCTCATTCCTTACTTTGCTCTGACTCACCTGCATCCAAGGACACCACACATAAAACCATCCCAAATTATTCCGAAATATATCAAATCAACAACCTATATGACATGACAGCACATCATAACAATGGAGAATTAAGTCTCGCTTAAGGTATTCGTAGACATCTGGAAACTTGGCAACGGGTCTAGGTGAAAACAAAACTGCAACCCATCAGGCTCCTGCTAGTGTTTTGTGGGAGCAGAATCCCAGTCGCACAGCATCACGTTTTAATTTGTATCTCCTTTAGGGAATCACAATAACCATATGCCATTTTGACAGCTGATTAACGACTGAATACAGTGGCTTGCAGGTTTGTTTTCACCATAGCTTGTTTCCATACATTATATTTTCAATGCGGTAGACTTGAAGTTCCCGGACGTCTGTGGTTATGAATACTTCTGAGCCCACAGCTGCAGCATACAGTGCACATCATGACCTTTTGACATACTGTTTTCTCCCTGTGACCTCTTGACATACTGTTTTCTCAAGCACACATACGGGGTCTGTGTATCCGAGAGCCTTGAGCTTCTTGGTTTCTGGGAAGTCCCAGCAAAGCATAGCCCAAAGCACAGCCCAGGGTGATTCCAGAGGTATGCAGTATTTTTTGCAGTATCATCCCAGAAATAGTGGTAGATCACAGAGGATTTCAGGGAAAATTGGACCTTACAAAAGGTTTACACATGGCCCACTGCACTGTAACTTTTTCAGCATGTCAATTGCATCATGCAGTCGTTGCCCAATGCGTACACATATACTGGCCATAACGCCTCCTCTCCCATGGTTCCAATGAAGCCCCTCCCCCTTCCTCTCCAGCTATTGGTTCCCAAACACCCCCCCCCCCCCCAACATCTCCTATCCTGCTATTGGTTCCCACTATGGCTCCCTTCATTCCCTCCCTTGCACACAGTAATGGACATTACTGTAATTCACAGTAATGAAATCTCAGGCCTTAGCAACTCAACCAAGGAGCTAGTATTGTAAGTTTGTTATGTTTATGTCTGTCCATCTGTCTTCATGCCAGTCTGTCTATTTGTCTGTCTATCTGTCTATTTGTCTGTCTGTCAGGCTCTGTCTGTTTGTCTTTCCATCTGTGATGTTAGGCAAGCTAGGTTTCAAAAGCAATTTTTTTTTCATGCTTTGGATCTACCTGTGCACATAAAACAAGTCATCTGTACTTAGTTTAGTTGTAACCAATACTGGAGGCAGGACTTTTATATTCTGAAGCCAGGTTCCTTCACCACCACCATCTGTCTATCTGTCTGTTTGTCTGTCTGTCTAGATTATGTAAAACGTACTGGTCCCATCTCCATGAAACTTGGTGGAAAGCTGCATGCCAAGAGAGAATCCATTTCATTATATTCTGGGGTCGATCCAACACATGGGGTGACTTTGCATTTTTTTCAGTTTCACTTCCAGGAAGATTGTGAGATGTTCCCATTTGGCCATGCCACAGCTCTGTACCTACCTGATTTCTAAATAATTTTATTTTGGCAGTGATGTAAACAACCTAATTGTCTTAAAACAAGAGGGATGGAGAGGATGGAAGAGAAAGCAAGAAAAAGTACAATAAAGTACAAGATTAATTGATATAACTTAAAGGTGTTTTAGAAGCACATAAATCTTTCACCATTTTGCTAGTGTGTCCTTATGATCTGAAAGCTTTCCCATTATATCCAATTTCAATACATACATTCCCTCCTATAAATATAAATGTACTTATAAAACTAAAATATAATCATAAAGGGCAGCCTGTCCTCCTAACAAGGGTATGGAGGTTTTTGAACACCACTGCAAGAACAGTCTGACTACATCAGATTATCTTGTAATTTTTAAATATTTGAACTAGCACCTTATTTGTATTTGTTACATAGCACTATTTCAAAATATGGAAACTTTATCATGGTTATGGCATGCAGTGAATGAGGCCAGCCATAGGTTTAGTAGAGTTGCCTGACATAGTACTGTAGCAAAGTTGCCTGGTATATTACTGTGTGCAAACACAATGTTGAGCAGAAGTACTATGGCAGTACTGGCCTGGCTTATCAAACATCCTGAATCACACATCACTAATGGAGGTGTGCTGGTGAATCTTCAGTTTGGTCCTGTTGGGCTTTAGTGTCTCCTCTCCTTTAGTGTCTGCAGCAGTGTGTGTGTGTGTGTGTGTGTGTGTGTGTGTGTGTGTGTGTGTGTATTGATGTATATTTGCATTTCTGCAGTAGTACACACGTGCACATGTGCGCACACACACACACACACACTCACACAGGCGCGTGCACACACACACACACACACACACACACACACACACACACACACACATGTCTGAGTGAGTGAGAAAGATCGATACAGGTGAAGTCATGCCTCGCTTCTTTGAGCTCTGAATAGCACTGGGGCTGGTAGACCTATTACTGATCTCCTAATGGCCTCTCATTGCTCCCTCTCTCTCTCTCTCTCTCTCTCTCTCTCTCTCTCGCTCTCTCTGTCTCTCTCTCTCTCTCTCTGTCTCTCTCTCTCTCTCTCGCTCTCTGTCTCTCTCTCTCGCTCTCTCTCTATTTTTCCTTCTTTCTCTCTTTCTGTTTTTTCAATCCAATTCAACAGTTCAACAGTGCTTTAATGGCATGACAGAAATGTGCATCAGTATTGTCAAAGCAGTAATAGCTGTGGGTGACACATGACACTGAGGTGTCTATGGATAGACATACAGCTGTAAAGTACAGTATAAGATGGTAACAAAAAATACACAGTAAAAGAACATAATGCACAGATTAGTGTACTATACTCTATAAGCAGAACACTATACTATATATAGTCACCTATAGTCATCTGCAGTCATACACATACACATGTATATACAGTATATATACACATACGCATATATTCTACTCTACAGAAATAAAATAAATAAATTAAATAAAATTACATGATAGTAGTTTATTAATCTCTTAGTTTATGACATTGGAAAATGTATTTTGCTGCTAGAGGAGCCGAATGTCACTGTCCTGAGAGGATCACCA
>CM059282.1:9349805-9359805 GCA_030347295.1 Setipinna tenuifilis | reverse complement strand
AAGTATGCTGCACAACCTTTGTGTCCAGAGTAGGCATGAGGTAAAATAGTACATCACTATCTTACATTTCCTGTCTGTCTGTCTGTCTGTCCATAGGTGGGTCTGTTTGTCTATCTGCCTACCTGTCTGTCTCTGCCTACCTGTCTGTTTTTCTGTTTGTCTGTTTGCCTGTCTGTCTGTCTGTTCGTCCGTCCATGGGTGGGTCTGTCTGCCTACCTGTCTGTCTGTCTGTCTGCCTACCTGTCTGTGTGTCTGCCTGTCTCCCTCCCTCCCTTCCTTTTAAATACATATAACTCAATAACTCCTTGACTCTGTAGTGCTGGTATGCTGCGTAGAGTGGAGCTTGTTAAGCCCTGTGCTTTAAGATAGGCCGGTGCGCTCCCCAGGCGGCCTAGAGTAGCTGTGAGCTCTGCTAAGCCTTGTTGACTACACCATTTACAGCCCAAGTGACTCCTCTGATTATAAGAGGCTTGTGTTATATTTTGGCACGCAAGCACATTAATAATGTTGGGCTGCTTGACTCATGGTTATATTGGCCACAAGAAAACAATTAAACACCAAAGTGATATTCCGCATTAAACATTTATAGCGCTGTGGACTTAATGCTGGAAAGCATCCAACTTGAGTTTTTCAGCCCTTGGAAATGAGAGCGGGAGTTTGCGGCGTTGACTGAGAATAAGACTGGAGTCGAGTGGAAGCGGTTAGTAGGATAGAGAGCTGACTGCTCTGCAGACCAATGCAGCAAATACACTGCATTTACTTTAAATCTTCTGGACAAAGTGGCATTTGTGTAAGCATATGTGTGCCTTGCACGCTGTGTGTGTGTGTATGTGCATGTATAACTCTTATCTCTCATTCTTTCTGTCTTTCTGTGTGTGCTTATTACTGGCAGTGTACTGCATCTTAATGTGCCCATATACCTTATGTCTGCAGGTGCATGGTAAACTAAAGTGTGTGTGTTTGTTTGTGTGTGTGTGTGTGTCTTTGCATCAGCCACTGAGAGTCAGAGAGAGGTGTGTGTGTGTGTGTGTGTGTGTGTGTGTGTGTGTGTGTCTTTGCATCAGCCACTGCATCCCCATCACTGGCCCAGTCATGTGGAACATTCTTTCCTGGCGTTCTGCCTCTTGGTTCTGTATGGCTGGCCTGTAACTGTGTGTGTGAGTGTGTGTGACTGAATGTGTGTGTGTGAGTGTGAGTGTGTGTGAGTGTGAGTGTGTGTGTGTGTGTGTGAGTGTGTGAGTGTGTGTGTGTGTGTGTGTGTGTGTGAGTGTGTGAGTGTTATGGGTAGGGGGGGCGTCCCTAAGCCCCAACCCTATTTTGTCTCCCATCAGTTGCCCACCCCTACCCCTACTCCACCCCAACCCCCTTCACCTTTACCCCCACCCCATCCCCCAACCTGCCTAGCTACCCTACTACCCCCTCTCTGCACAGGTAACAAGGGATCACTGAAGGACTAATGGGGTGAGGAGAAAGAGAGGGGAAATAAGGGGCACAGAGAGAGAGAGAGAGAGAGAGAGAGAGAGAGAGAGTGAGAGGGGGGGCAGGGGGAAAGAAGCATGGAGAGAGGGAGGGAGGGAGGCAGAGGAGGAGAAGGGGGGGAAGAAATGGTGTTAAGAAATACAGATATGGGGGGGAGAAGGGGATTGAGAGAAGGGAAGATAGAAAGAGAAGGCTGGGAAAGGGATTGAGGCAGAGAAAAAAAGAAAAAAGGGTGGAAGAAGAGAGGGAGAAAGAGGCTCAAAGACAGAAAGAGGGGGGTGAAAAAGAGACAGAGTAGGGAGAGAGAGAGCGAAAGAGAAAGAGACGAGGACTGAAAGAGACAGGGAGTAGAGAGAGAGAGGGACAGAAAGAGAGAGATAGAGAGAGAGAGGAAGGACCGGGATGGGGAGAAAAATGGACAGGGAGTGGGGGGTGGGGTTGAAGGGGAGAGGAAGAGACAGGGTAAGGGGGAGAAGCAGTGAAGAGAGAGAGAGGGAGAGGGAGAAAGAAAAAGCGAGAGAAATAACAGCTAGAATGAAGAGAGAGGATGAATGTGTCCCATGGGTCAGTGCCTTTGTGACGGGACTGGCCGCCCCACTTGTCAGCCATTCCCATCCTCCACCTACTTTCTTTTCTTTTTTTTTGTTTTTCTTATTATCCATCCATCGTGACTATCCATAGAGAAATGAGGGGGAGTGGAGAAGGCGGAGAAAAACGAAAAAATCCAATTTGGGTGTTTGTGAGTTTGTCATGCCCCTCTGTGCATAGCTATAGGGCTTGGAGGTGTGTGTGTGTGTGTGTGTGTGTCTGTGTGTGTGTGTGTGCGCGCACACGCAAGAGAAAAAGAGACCCATCAGGTGAACTCTGGAACAACAGCTATTTTGACAAACAGTAAAATATATAAACAGACAGGATAGTTTAAGAAAGTTTAGAGATGAAGTTGTCTTTCACTTTTCTTAGCCTCAAGATGACATTTTTTTTTTGCATATTTCCACCCCACCGACAGCTTATTTTATTCATTCATTCATTCGTTTATTTATTTATTTCTGGTCGGAAAGCATAACACCTTTCTATCTGTGGCCAAATGAAAGTCTTGTGTCAATAGAATCCCAATGAAGGTGACGCTTCGATAGAGTTTGACGGCAGCAAAAGGCCTCTGTGGAATTGGAAGGATCCGGAATCCTGAATGGAATCAGAATGAAGATGAGGTCTGACATGCAGCTTCAGAGTAGCCAAACCATACATAGTATCTACGAGCCTCCAAACTCTGAATTCATAGCATAAGTAAAGTGTGAGCGTGTTACAACTGGACACTTTTATGACGTGATTTAGACATGATAGACAGTTTTCTCTACAGTATGTGTGCACTTTACTGCTGGCCCATAAATACACACATTAGACTCTAACTCCTCTAGTGTAAATTAGCAGGGCTGCCGTGGCCTTATGTTTTAAGAGTTGGTCTTAGGATCCTAGGGTTGGACATTTGAGTCATTTCCTGGTTAAAAAAGAACTAAATGTGGCTGGGGTAGTGAATAACCAGCACCTTCCGAGTTGCCCTTGAAGAAGGCATCTAACTCCACATTGCTCCCTGTACACAGTTCACAGTAAATCACTCTGGCTGAGAGTGTCAGCAAAATAACAAGTCATGTAACATGTAAGCTAACCGCTCAATTTATTCCAAAGGAATTTCTACCTGAAAGATGCAGATGGCCATCATCTGAGCCAGGGATGAATAATAAGGTTCAGAATGTCATTACTGCCTCTAGAGTGACTGTTTTGTGAGCACAAAAGATTGTGGGTTACAGTCAGATGACACTCCCTGACATGAAAGAGCTGTTGTGCCATGCATATGTGAGACTATTTATGGATGACCTCCAATTTAAATAGGATGCCTGTGCTTGTAAGGATAAGGATGAGGAATTAGATGGTAGTTGCTTTTGCTGTGGCATCGCATACTGTATGTCATGTGCTCTTTGCGTGATTAGAAGAAGATTATGGCGTACACCTCCCAACACAAATCCACTAATGTGTGTAGTATAATTATAAACCTCTCTGGTGTGCCAGAATAAATGATTAAATTAGTAAAAAAGTAAATTATTGTAACGTATTGTATGTTTCATGATAGGTACCACTAAAGTACCATTGTTTGACTATGTTGCTAATCACATATAATAGCACATAGAAAAGCAAAGGCGTGTCTGTGGTTTCAACACTCTCACATCCTTTAAGACTTTTCCTGCGGCATTTTGATGTACCCTGCAAAAGTACAGAAGGTCTCTTTATTGTCCCTATCGACTACTATAAAAAAGAACAAATAAAAACAAAAAAAAACAAGAAGGAAGGAAGAAGAACAAAAAGAGGAAGAAACTAGGCCCAGGCTGAGGTGGGAACAGGAGGGAGGGGACGTGTGAGGGAAAAAAGGAAATGGTGTACGACTGTGTCATTCCGCCGCCCGAACAGGAGGTGCCATAAAGCGCCGTGATTTATGTGACGGCCGCAACGCTAAGAGCAGCGGGGGCCTATTTGTCCCCATGCAAAATTCATCACTCCGGAGGGCCCCCTGAGAGAGAGAGAGAGGGAGAGAGAGAGGGAGAGAGAAAGAGAGAGAGAGAAAGAGAGAGGGAGAGAAAGAGAGAACACGGTGCACGCACACACAAACACACACACACACACACAAGCATACACACAAACACACACACACACACACACACACACACACACACAGCACCGCAGCAGCAGGGCCCGGCCCAACTCCGGGCCCGACCAAACCCGCTTCCTCTGCCGTAAGCACAGGGCTGACACCTTATCAACGCCGACAAGGCTTTTGCTGTTTTTAAAAATGTCCCTCCTCCACCTTACCCTCCCCTCTCCTGTTCTCTCTGTACCTACCCCACCCCCCTCAACCCACCCACCCCACCCCACCCCACCCCCTCCCTTTGCCACCCCGACACCTTCGCCTCCAACCAGCACCTTGCTTTATTTATGTGCTTTATTTATCTTCTTTTCCTAGCTTCTCTCTCTTTTTCTCTCTCTCTCTTTCTCTCCGTTTATTGTTTCCGTGTCTGTTCGCTCTCGTGGTTTGATCCCAGGCCTGCTTAATCATTTATTATCAGTTTGCTTTTTTTTTACCTCAGCATCACACAGCTGTCATTCAACAAATCTCTTGGATTTTTTTTTTTTGCTTTTGTCATTGTTGTTCTCTCTGTTTCTCTGTGTCTATCTCTCTTTCTCTGTGTCTCTCTCCTTCCTCCTTCTCCTTTTATTGCTTAAACACATACACATTCTTCCTCTATCTGTCACACTCACACACATACACACACACACACACACACACTTATACAGAAAAACACACACACGTACACAGTCAAGCCCAGGATATTTGTCTTGTCATCCATTATTCATTTGTCATACTAGTAGCTGTAATGGTTCTACTGCTGTTCTTGTTTTATCTCCTTCCCCTCTGTTTCCCCCCTCCCCTCTTTCGTTCATGTTCAGGCATCTTGTCCTCCACTATCACAAACAGGAGATATGGCATGCTGTCTTTTTAATGCCTGTTATTTTTTCTTTTTTTCCCTTTTTCGTCTCTTCAACAATGACTTAAAATCACTGAACAACTCTGCGGGCTTCATGACAAATGGGCACTGGCGGAGAATTAATTATGAACAGGCATAGATAAAGGAAGTCCCCAGGGGTCCTTAGCCACGTTTCTGGGCTGCTCTCGCTACGCCTTCTGTAGAATTAGATAGAGTCTCGCAAGTTTGAGTAGTAAGAATGTACAGTGCATGCCTGTGTGTGTGTGTGTGTGTGTCTGTGTGTGTGTGTGTGTGTGTGAGTGTGAGTGTGGGGTGGTTCACAGTGAGGTGAAGTCTTATAATTATAGCTACTAAGCACTGAAAGCTACTATTGAGAATGAATAACAAAAATGTGTAAAAGCACGTGCTCGCACGCACACACGCACGCACGCACACACGCACGCACACACTTCTGTACTATCCCCTCACACACCAACTGAATTAAATGGTTCTCTTTTAATGGTTGTACACTCGTGGTGCCTAACAGCACTACTGTGGTTAATATTTTCTGAAGAACATTTCTCTGTCTGTCACACACGTGCACACACACACACACACACACACACACACACACACACACACACACACACACACACACACACACACAGAGTCTTTTCTCATAGATTAGGTTCCCTGGAGAGCAAATGGTGGCATATTTTTTTGAAGTTATAGAGAATTGCTTTCTATCCTCTTTGATTGAATTCCAAGTGTAAGGATATTGATCACACCAGCTGTTTCTTTTTCTTTGTTCTCTCTCTCTCTCTCTCTCTCCCTTTCTCTCTCTCTCTCTCCTGTCTTTTTTCTTCCCTTCCCTCCCCTAAGCCACAGTATGGATTTTAATCTCTGTGTAATGAAATAACAGTGTTAGCCCATATTAACTCACTTCCCCTCATCACTCTCAGAATGTAAGGCAAGACAAGACACGCACAGACACACTTACAGTAAACACACACACACAGACAGCCACATATGAACACTCTTACACATACATTCAGGCACAGATGCAGGCATACAGACACACACACACACACACACACACACTAGAATATACAACACAAGTGCTGTAATACCCTTTGTAACCTTACGAGAAACAGCCCTTGAGTGTTATTATTGGTGTATTCTCAAATGTGTAAAAGGCCAACGTAACACATCTGTCTTCTTCTCACACTCCATTTGCACCTTTTTTTAATCTTACTTTGTGGGAGGTTTTGTGTTCTGATTGCCGGTAAATGTCACGCTGTGACTGTGTGTGGGTGCATATGTGTGGGTGCATATGTGTGTGTGTGTGTGTGTCTGTGTGTGATTATGTGGCTATGTTATATTCATATTGTGTGTGGTATGTCCATCTATAAGTCTAAACTCTCCAATGTGTTCCCCTTCATTCTTTCTCTCTGTCTGTCTGTGTCTGTCTGACTCTCTCTCTTTCTTTCTCTCTATCTCTGTGTTTTTTACTAAATGATGGAGTGTGCGTGCATGTGTGTGTGTGTGTGTTTGCATGTGTGTTGTTTCTCTAGAAGTCATGCATTTCAAACACAGGGGTGTCAGTGTCTTCACAGTGTCTCCTTCAATCATTCCCCAGTAGAACTAGTTTCTTCTCCACCTCAAGCTGCTGTGTGCTGAGTGTTCTGACACACAATGGCTGCCATGCATCACCCAGGTGGGTTCTACACAAAGGGCACAGCCCAAGGTACCTTGACAAGCACTGAATACTGCAGATAAATGCAGTGAGATGTTGCTGTTGTAGCCATTGTTGCTGCTGTTGCTGATATTATCAGCTAAGTAAAGTGGTTTAGCTCTGGTAGCTACGGTAATCACAAGCTTTGTACATCTGGTAAGTGGCAAGCTACAGAAATCATCTCTCTTCTGCACCACGTGTGTGACTATAGGGTGGGTGAGTTATTTAAATGGGACAAGGGCAGGAAAAACAGATGCAGCCATCCCAAAACAATGGCGGATGGGGTGCCAGGACCTGACTGTGTATGAGACTGATTTTTGGGTTGTTAAATCAATGCAGATAGCGGTGCTGTAAAACATTTGGGGCCCTATGAGTGAATACAATACTGGTCATCCTTAAGTGATAATAACTTTGGTGGTGAATAAGTTGTATAAATGAATGAATATCAGACTTATTGGCCAAGTACAATTACATACAGAAGGAATTTCACTTCCGCATTTAACCCATCACATATGTGAGCAGGGGGCAGCCATAACAACAGCGTCCGGGGAGCAGTGTGTGGGGATGGCACCATGCTCTGCATACCTAAGGGGCACATCTGGGTGGATTCAAAGTCCATTACCTTAACCACTAGACTGCCACTGCCTCACTGATGATGATAATGATGATGATGCACCATTGTCAGTGCAAGAGCCCATGCAATCATCCTGACGTTCTCTCTTGTCACGATACCCCCAAGTGCTGTTTGGCTGTGAGCTTGCCAAGAAAGAGAGGGACAACAAGACCAGCTCTCACTCTGCAGTAAGCTAAGTGGCTGCCTCTAATGTTGGAGTGGGCTATTTAGGGAGACTAAACTGTGATTTTTGCTTCCTCTGGATTCTTTCATTGTACTATTTAGAAACTACCTTAACAGGTAATGTTTGAGGTGTTAAATAAGCTCTACGGTATTTCGCTTGTTTACTACTGCGTGGTGTTGACCCACCTTAAGTTTCTTGTGTTCTCATTATTGTCTTTGTGAATATAACACTTCTTTCAAAGTTTTTTTTTTCTTTTTCATCATCATGCTGTGGAAGGTATACCCTCTTTTTAACCAAGGAAGTTTTAGAGCCCCCTCTGGGACAGTGCATAATCTGGGACCAAGGCTTTCTGTTTTGACAGCTAAAGAAAGAACAGGCTGTATGCCAGGAAAACTTGTTTTAAAAGAGTGGCACCCAACTTTTTTCTGCTGGTCTAAAAAAAACCCATTAAGCTCTTGGAGTTTGTGAGCTATGGCCCGTTCACACCAAGAACTCTAACAATTATGATAAATATAACTACAAACACATGAGTGTCTATACTGAAGAATAATATTTTTAGTTCCAAAATGAATGGTTCATCACACCGATGACTGAATAACAAGATGTGTCCTGGACAAAAGCTTAGCAAAATACAGGATATCTGACCAGTGTCCCTGGACTGTACTGCAGACTAAACGTGAAAAAATGTAGATTCTCATCTCTGCTTGCCCATAATCACACACAAAACACACATACAAATTCTCTCTCTCTCTCTCTCTCTCTCTCTCTCTCCCTCTCTCTCTCTCTCTCTCTCTGTCTCTCTCTGTCTGTCTGTCTCGCACACACACATGCACACACACTGCAGGAGTTTCTCAACATTCATATTTAATTAGTAAGATCTTGTAGTTGTGTCCCTTTAATGTGCCATTTGTTAGCAATGGAGTTGTAAACACTGGTTTTTACATGTTAAAATTTACAGTTTTTTTCCATCAACAATGACAGCTGAATCCTCACTAGTAGAACTGTGAATAACTGCAGTCCTTAAAAAATAACCGAGTCATGCCCTGTCCTTCATGATGGGTGACAGGATTGTGCTTCCCACAGTACTGATAACTGAATACACAAATATGTTCTGTAAAAAAAAGCTCATCAAAATGCAGTGTATCTGATCAGTGTCCCTGGACTTAAGTGCACCCAAAAAACTTCTAGAAAAGAGTTATAATCACTAAGGTATTAAAAGAGGGTGTTCACACCCTCATAGTCATAGCCACTAGAGCTGCAGCTCCTCCTCACTGCTGCTCAGATCACTACTACTACTACTGCTACAGCAGCTGCTGCCGCCATTAGCGTTTCTGCCAAAGCTACTACTACTATCTCTATTACTGTGTGTGAGAGACTGTGGCGTTTTTTTTTTAAAGATGAGAGCTGCCGTCTCACTGCTGGTGCTGCTGTTCTCCATGTGTGGAGCTCAGACTCGGAGTCCCCAGACTGAAGTTTAGACAGACAGCCAGAGTGCTGGCAGTGCTGCTGAAGTCTCTACCCAGCAACTGGACAACTCTGCTGAGCTCAAGGAACTCTGAGACGTGGTGGTGGTGGAACTAAGAATGTGCTGCTCACTGTCACTCAGAATGAACTACAGAACACCAAAGCAGAAATGAAGACTGAGGTGGAGAAGTTAAAGGAGGAAACTGCAGCACAAGAGAAGAAGCTGATTGTAATGTCAGAAAGGCTGGTGGCCAGTGAGACTATAACGTGGAGGCTCTGGAAAAAGTCAGTGCAGCACAAAAAAAACAGAAACAGAGCTGGCAGCAGTGAAGACCAGACTGGCTGCTGGTGAAGCTGAAATAATGAATCTGAGGAAGGAAACTGCTGCACACTCAGCTGATCTGAGGTCAATTGCTGAGAGACTGGCAGCCACTGAGAATGACATGGAGCAGGTGGGGAAATAGACTGCAACACAAAGGAAAATGCAGCATTCGAGACCAGATTGGCAGCCCCTGAGACTGAAGTAGAGAATCTGGAGATTAAAGCAATGCCCAAGGTAGCATTCTCGGTAGGTTTGACTGACAAAGGATACATACAGGCAGTGAATACTGACTTGAATTTGGTTTTCACTAAAATTCTCACCAGTCATGGACAGGCCTACAGCATCAAGACAGGCTTTTTTTTACAGCTCCAGTCAGGGGAGTCTGCTACTTCAGATTCACTGTCTTAGATATAACATGCCACAAAAGAGATGAACATCATATTGTATAAGAATGGACAAAAAGTCATGCATTATAGTAATATTCACACTGGCAGTCATGCCACCTACACTATCTGTCCAGTGGTGTGCCTCTGCAGCTGGAGGTGGGAGATGTAGTTAACCTGAAAATACCTGGAGGGAACAAGCTATTTGACAGTTTCAGAAACTACTGCACCTTCAGTGGCTTCCTCCGCTTTGCTCTCTGAATGGAGCACACTGCTCACTATGGTGTTGTCGGATGATAGGTTATGTC
>CM059282.1:9342305-9344805 GCA_030347295.1 Setipinna tenuifilis | reverse complement strand
CAGAAGTCGAAAATGATGGTGAGAGATTGAAAGAGAGAGAGAAAGAGTGGTGGAGTCGCAAAGCAAATCAATTGAGAGTATGTGAGAAAATGAGAGCTAGTGAGTGATGGAAAAAATGGGGAGAGAAGGGAATGAAAAAGGGCTGGACTTTTTTTACAAGGACATCCTCAAGTGAAAATATAGCTTTTTAAGAGAGAAATGGAAAGACTGCTTGGAGTGGAAATGGAAAAGAAGGAGGGGCTAACAAACATGGGAGAAAGAGGAATTGCGAAGGCAAAGAGGAACTGAGGCAGAAGCTACCGGCCCAAAATGGCGAGTGAACTAGAGAGAAGAGGCCAGAGATGAAAGCTGGGTAAAAAAAGAAAAAGGAGAGAGAGAGAAAGGGGAGAAAGAGAAAGTAACACTTCCTGAAGTGAGTGAGAAGATGATGACAGAGAAGACTGGGGAGAAAAGGGGAAAAGAGATTTGTGTTCAAGGGACAGGAACAGGAAAGGGTAATAGAGAAGCAGAGAGAGAGAGAGAGAGAGAGAGAGAAAGAGAGAAAGACAGAAAGAAATGGAGACAGAGAAAAAAAAGAGAAAGAGCAATGTTGATACTTACAGGGGTTCTCTTTTATCACATGCATATATTTTTTAATGTTTAAATGTTATGCTTTGCCAATGCATACATCCAGTCATGCCAATAAAGTTTTCTTGAGTTGACTTGGTCTAAACCAAAGGGGTTGTATTTGAAGGGTCAGAGACAGAGAGATAGAGAGGGTTGATGTGGATGGCAGCAAAGGAAGAGAGTGTGTGAATTAAAGAGAAAGAAAGGGAATGGACAGGGAGTGGGCAGTGGGGGGGGGGGTTAGCAGTATAGTCAATTTCAGAGATGAAAGGAAGAAAGACAAAGAATTGAGAGGGCAGCTGAAAGGCAGTGAGAGAAAAAGAAGTGGATAGAAAGACAAGTAAAGGGAAGATATCCACAAGAGAGTGGATGAAGAGACACAGCACATAGTGAGAGACAGATGGTAATGACAAGAAAAGTGAGAGGGGAGGGGGGGAGGGGGGGGCAAGACAAAAAGGAGACAGAGCAAAAGAGAGACAGAGAGAGTGAGTGAGTGAATGAGAGAGAGAGAGAGAGAGAAAGAGAGGGAGTGAAAGAGAGAAAGAGAGGGAGTGAAAGAGAGGGGCCATGACCCTGCAGTGGATTGCAAATAGCTTCAGGCTCCAGGGATGGTCACTTATGGCCCCGACTGCCAGAGCGGCCATCATTAGCGCGTGTGTTTGTTTACCCTCATCACAGCGGTCATTAGCACCCTACACCTGGGCCGAGCTACACATTCCACACATTTCCCCAACCCATTCTCCCTCCTAATGACCTTGTCTCCACCCTTTAGCACACACTCAGTCCTTCCTCACACTGCAGTCAAGATTCCATATTATATCCAGCCTTTCAATGGTAACAATGAAAGTGTCTGAACTATTCTTAAAGCAATAAGCCACGAGAGGCCGCTGGTTTGCGCTAGAGTTGAGTTAGAGCAGCTAAGTGATGTTGTCAGGCATATAAATAAGAATAAATGCAATGTACAGTTAAATTTGGTTAATATTCTCCAAGTTGATTATCTTTAAAACCAATAGAAAATACACATCACTTTAAATAAAGAGGGAAATAATCATTATTGTAATGGACTGTAAATGCAATTAACATTGTAAATAAAGCATTCTGAAAACAGTAAAATACCATTTAGTTTCCTTCAAACCAAGTCTACACTTGCTTTGATAGCCCACCACCCAACTTCTTGGGGAGTGTATCAATGTTCCCCGGGTCCTATGTTCCCCGGGTCCTATGTTCCCCGGTATCGGTAGCTGTTCTTCAAACAAAAAAGCATATGGTGCTAGTATGCTTCACATGTAAAATAAACAAACTCTGTGTGTGTGTGTGTGTGTGTGTGTGTGTGTGTGTGTGTGTGTGCGTGTGTGTGTGGACAGTGTGTGCTCCTCGAGATGTCAGTTCATATATCATATCGCATCGTGATGTACCCTGTGATTCCCACCCCTAGTATAGTATAATAATATACATACCAGTGTAAACTACCATTTTACTATGTCGGTTGTTCTGTTTTACTCAACATTTTTCATCTTCAGTTACAACATAACTAGACTACGGTAATACAACATGCTTTTTTTACGTACGAGACAACAATAGTCATTTTACTGTCATTGTAAGTTTACAGAATGCTTAGAAGAAAAGGCTGTGATATGTACCTTTTACTGTGAATCACAACAGTGCTAGATGTCAGTGAGTGGTAGACAGACAATATTTGCTTTCATATACAGATGTTGTTGCTGGAGGCTTTCAATGACTGTACTGTGAACAAAGATAGCACAGAGGAAAAATACTGCCAGTAAAATCCAAAGCATGTTGTGTGAAAGACTTCCCTTTGAACATATGGTATGCTGAGATGAAAAGCATGACTGTTTACACACAAACAGACACAAACCCACACACAACCATAAAC
>CM059282.1:9114805-9324805 GCA_030347295.1 Setipinna tenuifilis | reverse complement strand
AGGAAGAAAGCCAATCAATAGTAATGTGTTTGGACAAACGGAATGTATAGATGAGTGTTTGTTTCCACTGTGTGTGTGTGTGTGTGTGTGTGTGTGTGTGTGTGTGTGTGTAACGGAGAGAGACATAAAGTGTTTGACACATGGATTGCTTTTCACTGAGTGAACATCGGAATCAATATTTTCTGTTTAAGTCTTTTAGCCTGAAATCTACTCTAAGGCCGTATTCCAACCTGACAGCTTAAGTACAACTGTAGCCTATCTTTCTGTTCAGATTGAGTGTGTGCGTGCATGCATGCATGTGTATAAAGGAATCTTAGGAAAGAGATGATAGAGGAGACTTTTGTGTCTTGTCTTACTCACACTCAGTCTGTGCACACACTACACACAATACACACACTACACACACACACACTACACACACACACACACAAACACACACACACGCACGTGCACGTGCACGTGCAGAAGCAGCTTTGTTCACGTGCACATTTGCGCACACACACACACATTGTCACAGGGCATTCTCTGGAGTGGGTCATGACCTGTTCTGACATTGTCCAAAAGCGGAGGTCTGTGTCTGCCAAGTGAGTTTCTCACAGACTCACACAGACTCACTGCCCTACACCGTCTGTGGTTACTGCAATACAACACTGCCATCTGCTGGAGTTCTGCCTCCCCAGGTCCATTTGTTATGGTGAGGGTATAGTGTAGTAGTTCCTTGGACAAGAGTCTCTCACTTTGTTTGTTTGCACTTGGCTACTACCTACCCATAGGCATATGTTTACTTCCTGGTGGGTAGATACTTTAACAATGTTGGGCCCGCCTTCATCAGTCACAAATGCCTGAATGCAGCATACATAATCAAAGGTGAAGGTGAAGTTCAACGTCATCGCTTTCAGTGCCCCCACTGTTTGCTGACTGCTAACCCAAATATTTCGTCAAGCCAAGCCAGAGCCTCTGTTAATTGCCTGGTGTAGTACTGTACCGAAATACAATTCTGTGCTGAGGTACTAGAGCAGTGGTAGCCTGGCTAATAAGGTAGGTCTTTGTTAACTTAAAAAAAAGAGGAGCCAGAGATTGATGATTTCATTAATGATTCACATAAATAAAGACATCAAAGACAGAAAGAATCAAGACAAGGGCAGCTGATTGGAGGAAAAAAATTACGTGTTTTAAATACATCATGTTGTAACGTTTTGGTAAAATACAATGAATTTTTTTTCTAGTGGCTGTGTTACCTAAATAAAAAAAAACATTGTATGAGTTTTCAGTTAAAAAAGGGAGCCTAGATTTCAGAACCCGCTCATTCATTTGACCTCCTAAATGACATGAATGAAATACAGTATGACAGAATGAGCAACTGCAAGGTTTGCAGCAAATAGTTCTCCCCAAGTTTCTGCAACCCAGGTGGGCGGCTGATGGCGTATCCATTGGGTCACTGGGCCATGCAAACTAATGGTGTTAAATAAACCTGTGTTACAGGCTCCTGAAAAACACTGCAGAGTGAGAGAGAGTGAGAGAGTTAGAGGAAAAGACATGTGTTAACCTTTACATCCGCACCTCATGGTAGTGCAACCTTCGTGGGGATATGGAAGACAATAATCAAATACAACAAGAGAACCTTTTGGCTTGAAATCAGCTGAGGGAGAGGGAGAGAGAGAGACAGAGAGCTGCTGAATACATTTTTGAACACACACACACACACACACACACACACACACACACACACACACACACACACACACACACACACACACACACACACACACACGTTATACTTTCAATCTAAGAATCAGAATCAGTTTCATTGGCCAAGTAGTAGTATACTATACATTCAATAGACAAATAGAAATATATGTAGGCACATATGGTACAACAGAGGCAACAATGTACATATGGGCACCTATGTACATAATATGGAAATGATGGGTCCCAGAAGCTTGAGCACACATGGGTGTGTACTGTGTGCTAACTTAGTCACCTAGTCTTTTTAAATTCAGTTAAATAATGTGCAGTTCACCACTCTGTTATTTGTCCACTTGAATCACAGCCTATACTTGGACTGAGACATTAGGGGCTGTCAGCAATCCCAACAAGTGTAGGTAAGTGGTTACATCGATATGTCTGTGACAAGATGCAGGAAATGGCTTCCCATTACTAAGGATTGTTTTATCACTCCTTTTGTCCCGAAGGACAACAAAATCACATTAATATCGAAATCTCTTGACAATGGTAGGGGATAGTTAAACCCAAGCCCATCATACAACCATGGAGCAGCTCTCTACTGTGTCAGTATTTAAACACACACACACACACACACACACACACACACATACATATAAAAGGAAAAGTCGCATATATTGCATGAGGGTGTGCCTATACTGGTACAGATGCTCTAGACACATGCTTTGCTTTGACACATATTCCACAACAATAGACTTTAGTTAAATCTTATGTAATTTGCAGGTAGGAGCAGGCTTCACACTACGTTCCGTAAATTACTCTAAGGGTGCCGGCCGAATGATAGCTTCAAATCAAAACAATCTTGTTTTGATTTAAATCTTAGGTAAAACATACATAATAAGTCATTGGCTGCCAGTGTTTGCCCATAGCATCTCATGTCCAAAAAAGTGAAGCCAAAGTCAAACCATATACTGCCTCTAGGGCCTACAAATAGAAAGAACAAATAAGAGAAAGCTGGATGGCCATGTCTAATACTTCTTTCTGCTAGGGTATGCCAACTTTCAACATGTAATATTTTCTGTAAGATAGCCAATAAGGAGTTCAGCCCTTATTCTCCAAGCACTTTAATAGTGCACTTATATTACATAGGTAAACAATTTTAACCCATTGTTTCAAGTAAGCCATAAACCACCATTTCAAGACACTCAGGTGATGCAAATATACCATTTACTAGAGAAAATATAGCATTTGTTAATGCTGAAGACCACAACTTGGAAAAAGTAAGCTCATGAGGTGATGGAGAGTCCAGGATTGTCTACTCCTCTGCAGTGAAAGAGCAGCCAAAGTAACACATCCAAAACCAGCGTAACCACAAACGCATCACATTGTGAGTTCATACACAAACCAGCCAGTAAGATTGAACATAAACTAGTAAAGCAGAGAAAGGCTACAGTCACTCAAAAACAGCCATGTGTGTACACCTTTATGGCAGACTGCTTCTTTTCTTGTTTTTTCCTCAAGAGGTTCTAGGTTGATTGAACAGGATGTGTTTACTTTTGAGTTTCAGGAGGTGTACAGCTCCACTGAGGAGGGGCCATCTTTTATTCATTCATTCATTCATTCATTCATTCATTCATTTATTTATTCATTTTTTTTCCACGTCCCATCAGGTTGACGAAGCATTAGCAAAACATGTTATTCACCTAGACTATGGTGGGCCGCCCAATGTGTGTCAATGTGTGTGTGTGTGTGTGTGTGTGTGTGTGTGTGTGTGTGTGTGTGTGTGTGTGTGTGTGTGTGTGTGAATGAGAATAAAAGGAAGAGAGTTGAGTGGAGTGAATAAACAGAGCAGTAGTTCTATTTAAAAATCTCGTCTGAGAGGAATTCACCCCTGATGATTTGTTCTGGCAGATTAACTGCCGATTGACCTATGAGGCAAGGTGATTACCTGTGATTTCTAAGCCAACCCCCCCGGCCTAAAAATCTGGAGCTTGAGAGAACTTGGTCTGGCAAAGATCCCATAGATGGGAAGTTCTCAGAGGCGGGATCAACAGGTGTCTATTAAATGCCTCTGTGTACTACCGGACAGAGCTACAACCAATCAGACCACGGATTCTGATGACGTATGTGCAGTATTCTTTTTTTTATTGGTGCCTGATTTCTGAGGCAAAGGAACAGCCGAGAATAGTCAGGTTGGCCAGACTGACTTGAATGTGAAATTCTATGCAGCAAGCTGAGGGATAGACAGCAGATCAGACAAACAGACAGCCAACAAGCAGATAGCCAGCCAACATCCAGACAGATGTGTGTCAGTATAAACAATTTACTAATGAAAAACAGTGTGAAAGCAGTGATTACCAAATGATGAACAAAGTTTGTGAGCCTGACATCAAAGTCCCCGTGGACGAGTTTGATGGCAAGGTGACCTACGGACAGCGTCGGGCAACAGGAGGTATGTGTGTGTGTGTGTGTGTCTGAGAGAGGGAGCATGTGTGATGTGAATGCCAGCTTTGGTAAGTACTTTTGTACCGTCATAATATCAAACACATTTCCGTGACTTGTCATCTTACTCTGTGTGTGTGAGTGTGTGTGTGTCAGTGAAAGAGGATAAGAGAGAGAGTGAGAGTGTCAAAAAGTGTCAATGTCAAACATATTTACATGACATGTTGAATTTATTTTTTGTGATTGTGTGTGTGTGTAGGTGGTATGTACAAGGGTGACGTGGACATCTTGGCTCCTACTGTGCAGGAGTTGGCCAACCTGGAGAGCGAAGCTCAGACATCCTTCCTACACCTGGGATACCTGCCCAACCAACTATTTAAAGCCTTCTAAATCTCTCTTTCTCTCTCTCTCTCTCTCTCACACACACACACACACACACACACACACACACACAGTCCCTATCCAACTAGCTGCTCAAAGACTTCAAGTTACACACGTAAACACACACATACAGTCCTTATCCTTCAAGTTACACATGAAGAGTTCAGATGCAAAACCCCCTAAACACCATCTTTGAGAAAACTGAGTTAGTGATATTGTGTGAATCCTGTCTTAGATTTTATAAGTTAAATGTTTTTGTTTAAAAAAATAAAATAAACCGCTCCCCGCCATGTCTAAAATATTGTTTAAAATCAAAAACCGCTAAACGCCACTTCACTTTAACAGCAAAACCCCCTAACTCCACTTGACCACTTTTTGAGAAAAACACCATTTTTTATTAGGCCTTTGTATTTAAGTATAGAAACCTAGATTTATTTGAAATCACAAGGACATTAGTTAGGGAAAACACTGTGTAAATTTCACAAATGTTACTTCAGCCAAATTACTGTTTTTAACAAGTATTTTCTTTCTTTGCCGTCAAAACCAGCTAAATCCATTAGTGCTTTGTGTGCAAAACCCTCTAAATCCATTTTTTCCATACAGGCATGGGAACGTGTTACAAAACCACCAAAGATACAACTGGAAACATTGAAAATGATTATGCCACACATATGGGGTGGTTATAATAGTGCTGGTGTTGTGGTTGGCCCATTCATATTAATCATGAAAATGAACACACACACACACACACACACACACACACACACACACACACACACACACACACACACACACACACACACACACACATTCTTAAGGGGCACAATGTCACTAAACATGCACACATAACACTCAGACACTCTCACACAAAAATAAAGCAGCCTTGTTACCATAGTCAACCCTAGTTAATGTAAACTTAATTCTGTTTTTATGTGTACCTTCTCATACCTCAGTTTCCTAATGTTGAATTACCAAAAACAGGTTTGTCATCTAAAATAGTTGTCATGTTAATTGTCTTGTTAATACATTAAATGTATTGTCTCGTACCTCAACTTCATTTTCATGATTAATATGAATGGGCCAACCACAACACCAGCACTATTATAACCACCCCATATGTGTGGCATAATCATTTTCAATGTTTCCAGTTGTATCTTTGGTGGTTTTGTAACACGTTCCCATGCCTGTATGGAAAAAATGGATTTAGAGGGTTTTGCACACAAAGCACTAATGGATTTAGCTGGTTTTGACGGCAAAGAAAGAAAATACTTGTTAAAAACAGTAATTTGGCTGAAGTAACATTTGTGAAATTGACACAGTGTTTTCCCTAACTAATGTCCTTGTGATTTCAAATAAATCTAGGTTTCTATACTTAAATACAAAGGCCTGATAAAAAATGGTGTTTTTCTCAAAAAGTGGTCAAGTGGAGTTAGGGGGTTTTGCATCTGAACTCTTCACATACAAACACTCATACTGTCCTTATCCAGCCAGCTGTTCAAAGCTTTCTAACAGCCACACACACACACAGTCACTACCCAGCTGGTTGTTTAAATCATTGTAAACGCACACACACACATACAGGCAGTTCTAGCCCAACTAGCTGATTACATCCCTTAGAAGGGTGGCATACAAATATGCCTGGGCTTTCCAAACAGACAGCTGTTCACACACACACACACACACACACACACACACACACACACACACACACACACACACACACACACACACACACACACACACACACACACACCTCTTTCACCCACATCAGTGGGTCAGCTGTTTGGAGCGTCTCAAGATGATTTGCTAAGTATTTATACACACTCAAAACAACTGTTAACATCTCTCTCTCTCTCTGCATGTGTGTTTGTGGCTGAATAGATGTTTCAGCAGCATGGAACAGGCTGGCAATGGGCAGAAATATAACCTATTTAGTTTAATAGCGCTTATAAAGGGCAAGTAATTCTCACCAGACCAATGCGGAAAATAACTGCAAAAGTGCCAAGGCATCCCTCCGTCTCTCTCTCTCTCTCTCTCTCTCTCTCTCTCTCTCTCTCTCTCTCTCTCTCTCTCTCTCTCTCTCTCTCTCTCACACACACACACACACACACACACACATACACACACAAACTGACTGGTAGCCTCAGAGATAAGTTACAAAGGCAGCTGCTCTGTAGACGTGTGTGTGTGTATGTGCAACACATCGAATCATCTGGCCATGGCCATGTTGTTATGCCGCCAGGCACTGGTCAGCCATCAAAAGGCAAACACTACCACTAACACCCTGCTATGTCCTCTGTAAGACCAGAGACCTCCTTGGTCCGTCTTATGCTTACCGAGGGTAATGGGACCCCTCGATGAAGTTTAAGTTTGAGCCTGCACATCACAGGACATTTTTGATTTTTGAAGTTGGATTTTGTTTGATGATTTTTGAGTTGTTTTCATGGCTTGTGTTCCCTTAAATAAAGCTACAGCATAAATAATACAGTTTCTGGTTTGTTTTATAATGTATGTATTATAGAGGGTGGTCAAACATGGGACACATTTTAAATGCTTATATCTTGGAGTATACAAATGATAGAGTAGCAGATATGTTTGTTGTAAGGCTGACAATCAGGAGTTTTTCATACATAGGTTAATTTCCCTGCAAATTAAAGATGGCTTATGTAAGGGTGGATTTTTTTTAGCAAGAACACAGCCAAGAATGTTTCAAACTATAGGCCTGAAATTAAAATTATAATTAGTCAATAAACTGTGTCAGTAGAAACACGTCAAACATAAAATTTGTGAAATATAGGGAAATTGTTCATGATTAAAATTTGTGGTGCAGGCTCTTCGTGCATATACATCCAATCCAAAGGAATTCGATCTTCCCGCACCCATAAGATCCCGTGATAATGGCACAAACTTTAGAACAAATTGCCTGTATGGACTAGAGTAAGTGTAAAACTGAAGGGAAAAAAGTGCAAAACAGGATCTTTGTTGCTGGGTAAAATACTTTATTTTTGATGTTTATAGTAAAAAAAATGATGATATGCAGTATATTTATTCAGCTACCTAATAATCAAAATTATCCAACAAGCCAATAATGACCCCCTAAATTAGTCCCAACTGATATCAATGTAAAGCACCCCACCCCACCACCACCATATTTTAATAAGAAATTTAGGGAAAAGATGACAGGTGTGGGAGTAGGCTCCTGTTGCCTAGCAGGTGCCAGGGGGTGGCAGGTACTGGTACGAAATTCCGTTCCATCCACTCCCGTCCCCATATACTGTGCCACAGTGGAAAACAGTTCATGCGTCAATTCAATCAGTTCCCCACGTCAGCAAAATTAAAAACAACAACAGCAAAAACATGACATGCATGCCTTAGTTTGGATTGGCTCCTTGTAAATAAGTAAATTGTATTTCTGACTTACCGATGTTCGGGTAGGTACGGAAGGTGTTGATTGGTTCATAGGGGGCCGAATCGGAGGGCTTTCTCTCTCCCCACCCATTTACCATGCCAGTGACCGGACGCCCTGGAATGTTTTCAGTACATCAGATAAAGCGACAGTTAGTGTCTGTAGTGTTTAGTGTTCATTTTAGTCAAAGCACTGTGCTCTAGATTTGCTGAGACAGGGATTGCTGGGATTCCTAATAGGCCTTTCTTATACCCTACAGTTGTGTTCGTAAGTTTACATACCCTGGCAGAGGATATGAATGATAACACAAAAAACTTTTCTTTTACTCATGGTTAGTGTTGGCTGAAGCCACTTATTGTCAAACACCTGTGTTTACTGTATTTAACTACCCAAATGTCCCTCTGGAAAATGGTTAAGAAATCATCAATTCTGCCAGGGTATGTCAACTTATGATCACAACTGTACTATAAGTAAGAGAACTTCAACCACCCAATGTGCTCTTCTAATATTTGTGTTTAACTCACTGAGATCAAAGATGGTCTTATTATATCCAGTGTCCAGTTGGATGAGCTGAATCACGTCCACTTGACCTGTATGGCAGCCATTTTCAAATCCATATACAGTTGGACTGTTGGAGACATTGTCTGTGGAATACACAAGATGTTGATTAAATATTACTTACACAGCAAATTCTATAGTGTTACATCAACTCTGAGAGAGTGAGTTTTAACACTATGTCAGTGTGTATTTTGTCCCAAACAATCCTCCCTTACATATGTAACTCCTTTACAGTTAAAACAACTGTTTGCAGTGTAATTTCAACTCTTAATCTTACAACTACACTCTTAAATTAACACTTTTGTTGAACACTGGGAAATTAACTTTGAGAGCTTTGCTGTGTAGTCAGCAACGAGAAAAAAATGTGTATGTCTTGAACATGTCTTCAAAATTGCTTGCTATACTGTTTTTTTACAGACTAGGCCTACTCAAGCTATTAGATTGTAGTTTAACTACTTTCTTTGAGTTTCACTTACCCTTTTCCATTCTGCACAGTGCCTCTCTCAGAGACTTTTGTCTCCAGCAGCTCCAGCTGACTTCCATCACCGGCTCGGGGCCTACAAAAAGAATAAAACAAATATAATCCATCACAGATCAGATCCTAAAGCACTGATTCTGATTAATGTTGTGTTGATCATGCTATATTGTATTGATAATATTATACTGTATTGATTATATCATCTAGCTGTGTTCTGCATGCTATTCTATTACCAGCCCCACCACCCCCAAAGATTCACTTACACTTTTTAATGTGGACCTGGGCCACTGGCATGCCTTCCAGAACCATACCCTGCCACTTTGCACAATGTGCCTTCTTGCCCCTAAGAGGGCAACAGGCTGCAGGAGGGGCTGCCATCATTGCTGTGCTGCCTACAAAAAAAAACACTTAGATGGTCATTCATAGATTACATCTTGAACCATCACATGTTAATTATTGACAGTAATATATTTTCACACTGACTGTATTGCCCAGTTGTGCTTTGCCTGGTTTCCTATTACTGTTTTCTCACAGATGAACTTACCCTTCTCCATGTTGGCCTGGACCATTTCCACACCCTCCAGGACCATGTCCTGCCACTTGCCAGAGTGGGCCTTCTTGCCCCTGAGGGGACAGCAGGCTACAGAAAGGGTAGGAGAAAGAAATATGGTTAGCCATCTTTTCATTCACCACTGAATTATGCTGCCTCCTTCTACAGTGTGTTCCTCATGTTCTTACCTGGGACATTGGTTTGGTTGTTGCCACCATCACCAAGGTGTGTGTCTGCCATTGCCTCAGTCAGCTCCTGTGGAACTTCAGTAGTTATGGAGTCCTTAATGAATGTCACACGGTCCCCTTGGGTGCTAATATCCATAGGGTGTGGGCTCTGGGCTCTCTGCCTAACTCTCTGGGCCTTACGCCTTTCTTGGAAGTCAAGAAGAATGGCGTTGACCTTCTCCTGAAGGTCTTTCTTCGTCACCCCAGGGTCTTCTCTCCTCTGCTTCCACCCAGAGGCCTGAAGTTGAGCTCTTCTCATCCTTCTCTTGGTGTTCCTGGCTCTCAGCTTAACCACATCCATATTGGCCATCACTCCTTTGCCCCTCTTCTCACCGAGCTTCCTGATGGCCTGCGCCTTAGTGATGCGGAAATTGCGCCGTCTCTGCCTCACTCCTCGCCGCTGAATCTTTTTTCTGATAGTGGCCAAGGCTGCCCCAAGGAACTTCCCAAAACACCCCGTACATCCAGACTCCATCTTCAGATGAATGTCCTAAGACACACTTACTCTTTTGACCTCTGTTTACAATTTCTTTCAGTTTGTGGTTCAATAGATGTCTTTTTACGACACAAAACTACAAAACTAAAACCTGAAAATTGAAAACAGAAAATTCAGAAGAGGGAAATTATTCCAAATATGTGGTAATTGCTGGAGAAAACGCTTTATAATGCTGCTTCTTGCTCAGTCAAAGTCAAAGTGACAATGTTGTTTACCTTTAAATCAGAATGCTCAGAGTAGAACTCTCAAACTAGAATGTTCAAACAGAGTAGAATTCTCAGCCACTGTTGATGCTTAGCTGATACTGCGATGAATACGATTGGCTGATTTAGAGCTCATTAGATAGCATTAAAGTTTTCAATAGAATATGCTATTGTCAGCGCTAGTTCAAGAAACAGAGAAAGAACAATGTTCAGAAAATAAAGCAATAAGGATAATGTAAATAAATTCATTAGACAATGTGACAAATAATAATAATAATAGTAATTACGGTATACCGACTTGACATTTAACGCATCACAGTATAATGTAACCTCGGGACATCACTCGCTTCCTTCTTGTAAGACACACTGTCGTTAAGAAATACATTCCAAAACAAAACAGGGTCATAACAAAATGAAGACATAAAAAGCCACATTACACGAAAATAAATTTAGCAGAATTACCGGCTATTTGTTTAACCCTCGCTAAGCCTCAGTTATCTTCGTTACATTAGTTATGAAATATGTAATGAGCACTTTTTACATGTCCGTGAACAGCAGATTAATAAATACAATGCTTCATATGTCCACCAGGTGGCAGGTCTATGCTATGTATATATATATGAACAAGATCGTAAATCTTATGAATGTTTTTCAGGAGGTACGAAGAATTTCGGGGGGGGGGGACTGAAACCTCACCTTGAGGGCCTCATTCACCTTGACACTACAGCACAAAAGCACAAATAATTCAACAGAATAACACATTTGTCAAACGCGTAACATGATTACAAATGTGCAGAGGGTAAAGCCACACATCTCAGTACATACACAGATGAACAGACACATAAACACACACACCTAAAGGCAAACATCAACAAACACTCACACACAGTGCACCCCCCCCCCCCCCCCCCCCTAATTCTGCAGGCTAGACCACACACATGAACCGACTCACATTCGTATTTAAGCCATGTTTAGCATCACACACACGCACACACACATTAGGTAAGAGTTAACAAATGCTAAATAAATGCTTAGTAGGAAGTATCTATTATTAAGTGCTACATATGTTTGAAACAAGCCATACTACGTATACTTTTTCTTTTTTCTGCTAAATCCGTCCCTCCCAGAGGTAGCCTACCACAGAACATGGAACAAATTATGAACAGCATCTTTCAAACCCTCAAACAGCTGGTCTGACCTTACTTTATCATATATCATATCGCACGCCTCTGCTCTCCACATCTATTTTAATTAGTGTTTATATTACCAAGATTGTCTCTAAATTATGTTCAATAGCATTAGCAGTCTGTGTATTGCTCGCTCCATATGTACCTATAGGCTACTGCATATTGTGTAAATAGATTCTTATTTTCAGTATATTGCTATGGGAATCAAAGTCCTTGTGTGTGTCAGCATACATGACAAATAAAATGTTTCATTATGCTGTTTTTAATAGGTCCTCCGATTACAGTTTTTCTCCATGGGTTGGGCTCATTTCTTGAAACTGATGACATTCCTATAACTATTAGGTCATTTGGCCAAACAGTCTTACAGTTCTGCGCAACACTTAATTCAGATAACCAGCAAATGTCATATGTCACATTCTGTTATATGTCAAAATGTCTCCAAAAACTGTTCATTCATTCTTCAAAATGAAATCCATTTCCCATTTAAATAATCAATACTATAAAAATGACAGAGACCCTTCTCAATTGCTTCGGCTCATTTTCACTCATTCAGTTCCTTTTTCAAAATTACCTGGATGGTTCAGCACAACTACACAGATCACCTACAAATGCTCATATCTCTCAAAACAGTTTACCCATGTGTCAAAACTAAATTCCCTTCTGACACAAATAGTCAGTGCCTCCAAAATGCATTGTCCCTTTGGCATTGTGTAAGCACTGCAAGTCAAAATGCTTAGACGTTTTGTCATTATGGCAGAGATCTAGCTACACCACACACACTGCACTCATTCTGCCAAGGAAATTGTAACTATTTTTATTCACACATAAAGTAAATTTCACGCATTAGAGAACCTAAAAGGAAAATGTATACAGTATTCTGTATATACAAAATATAAACACCACCAAAACATCAGCAATAAAGTTTCACAAATGAAACAACACTTCCCTAGTCGCTGTTGCGGTCATGCTGGTAATAACACATTATGCTTGGATGAGTGGTGGACCATGGCACGGTGGAAGTTCACATTGTCTCACACAATGACAAACTGTGGTAGGTGGGGCCCTTCGAGACCCTCTAATTTTCGGGGACTAAATCCATATAAAGACAGTCCAGGAAAAGGAAGCGCTTCTGGGTGCTGTACGGGCCCAAGCTTGCAATGTGTGTGGCCACACCATTTTTAGATGTGGCCGCACACATTGTAATATTTCCCTCTCACTGACCCGGGACGTCTACTGTGGCCCGTTAGGCAAGGATGTTTCGGCCGTGCCTGCAGCCCTTGGCCAGGTGGAAACCAGCCTCATCAACAAATAAGAGGATGTAAGGTGTTTCATTTCCCTCCAATGCCATTATTCTCTACAAAAAAGAAAAATAAAACCAACTCAGTCATATAGATGGGTCATACACAGCGGTAATATGTTCTTCACAAAGTCAATATAACCCACTGCAGTGGTTCCAAACCTGGAGTACAGACCTATGCAGGTACTGCAGGTAGTATTTGACACAAAGAGAAGGGAGAAATACTAATGACAGTGTTCTGTTACAGTTCTTAGGCAAAATGCTGTGGTCAGATACTGTAAAGCTGGATTCCGAAGGTAAAGAGGATACTGAAAACCCCCCAAAATTGGAACCTCTACATAGTGTAGTTATAGGCTACAATGATAAAAAACAAATAGCCTAATTAAAATGACCTGGTACCACAGTTCTTTCACTCTGTCCGTGTTCCTATCGAATGGCAACCTGTACATTGTGTGTCATGGTCATTTGGTTCTTCTTCAGTACCTGGTCTATTGTCAATATGCTTATGAAGTTGACGTTTTGGAAGATGGCATTGTCTTGGAAGACTGCATCACGGACTAACTGTTAGATTGGACATCTGTAGTCAAGACCTGATTTCACCTGTCATCTATTCACCTGACTGTCATGAATTTATGACATGTTCCAAAAAAGGTATACTATATTGTATTATATCCCTGAGTAATTATGACAGTTGAGCAGACTATTCTGCATATGATGACTTATACAATGAAGTTGCGCTGACATGTTTTGAAGAAAATGACCATTACACTGAGAACCAACTAATTGGAATAGATCGGCAAGATCTATTCATTTGGAAAATGTGCTAAATGTGGGCTGATTGTGTTAACTGTAGGTAAGTGTACATAACCATTTGCAAAGATGCACTAGACACTTGAGACATGTACAAAGCATTTGAAATTTGATGAAAGCAATGAGAAATGCCATTCTGTTGTGACAAACTGCAAGTTGGTTTGGGGATTTGTCCATGTTGTTTTGAGAATGTCATCTCAGTTTCAAAAAATGAGCCAAACCGATGGAGAAAAACTGTAAAAACCTTTAGTCCAAGACAACTTTGGTATCCAATACTTTGGGCTGATTCGGAATCTACTGCTCAATTGTATGGACTGGCTTAATAAACACACCTTCTGCTCATTACAGAATAAAAATGAGGCAATACTTTTAATCTGCTAAAAGTCTTTTCTAGATTGTTTTAACATGCAGTTTCCTGAAAAAGAGATAAGTTAGCAGTATACTTACCAGTCCCCTCTTTTTTCAGAAAATGCATGGTGGATGGCTCGCCATTGTAAGAAAAAGGGTGCATGGTGTCTCTGTGATGGAGTGACCATCACTAGGGTTGTGGGTGTGCTCTGACTGCCATAGCAATGAGCCTGGCTCTTTGGCGTTGCGGTCAAAGCGCACGTTTGGTACCCCGGAGACCCGGGTTTGAATCCCGGTGGGGTGACTTCTCCTCCCCTTCGCGACAAATGGTCTCAGAAGTGGCGCCGTGAGGTCATCGAAGGTGCAGCATGGCGTGAGGGACACCCTGAGTGTGTGAAGCGCATGGCGTGAGGGACACCCTGTGTGTGTGAAGTGCATGGCGTGAGGGACACCCTGTGTGTGTGTGAAGCGCATGGCGTGAGGGACACCCTGAGTGTGTGAAGCGCATGGCGTGAGGGACACCCTGTGTGTGTGAAGCGCATGGCTGCGCTTCCCGAAGGGGAAGGTAGTGTGATGGAGTGACCATCACTAGGGTTGTGGGTGTGCTCTGAGCCTGGCTCTTTGGCGTTGCGGTCAAAGCACACGTTTGGTACCCCGGAGACCCGGGTTTGAATCCCGGTGGGGTGACTTCTCCTCCCCTTCGCGACAGTCTCTTTGTTGACGCAGCAATCATACTTGATTCCAGTGAAAGCAGTGATAGAGCATGGAAACCATACTCTGAATTCAGCAGTGCTAGTCTGAACCACAAGCAACTAAAACTCTAGCTACTTATACGGTTAAGACACCTCCTATGTCCTTGATGTAAATTAACTAAGTTGATCGGGCAACTAAGTCTGGGGAGACTGTCTGTGTGTCTGTCTGGATGAAAATTACTTTGACACATTTTCTGTGATAGTTCTCAATGGTCTATTTCCACAATCCATACTACAATTGTTTGGTGCTTTCACATAGTTGACTTGGTCAATCCTGCTGTTGGGTGATTGTAAACCATTCTTGTTACCAAAATACCACTAATGGTTGTATATGTTGAGTTTTTTTGAGGGAACTGCAACTTTGCACTGTTGTATAAGCTGTACACTGTCTACTTTATGTTGTAGAAAAGTGTTATATCTTCAGGCTTCTCCCGTGGAAAGATAAAATAAAAAATGTCCAAAAATGTGAGGGGTGTACTCCCTTTTGTGACATGCTGTATGTCCTGTCATTCAATAGCATAGCATTCTTTGTATTACTCTTTCCATCTACCTAATAATACCCGTAAAGGGTGGTGGTTGTTTTTAGCATAGCCTGTATGGTTTTTAGTAGGTTACCTTTACTCCATACCAACAGAGGGAGCCTGTTTGTTTTCAGGATAACAGTAGTACATGAAACAGCTGTGGCGGCAATAAGAATGATATTACACAGGGAGAGCGAGAATTAGAACTCTAGCCAAAGTACATAGCTCAGAGAACCTTAGACAGGAAGAGAAGACAGGAAGGGAGGACACAATCTCAAATCAAGCTTTGTTGAATGTAGGGGATGAGCAAAGAGGAGGGAGAATGGATACCCTGTTTACAATGGCAGAACTCAACAAGGTGTTAAAAAGGGCAAAAAAATCAGCTCCAGGGAAAGATACAATTTCCTATGCAATGTTGGATAAACTGAGTGAAAGGGGAAAAGGAAAACTCTTGTTACTCTTCAACAAGATATGGGTGGAGGGTGTAATTCCTAGGGAATGGAAAGAATCACTAGTGGTACCCATTAGGAAACCCGGCAAAGACCCCCATAACCCGAGTAGCTATCGACCAATAGCCCTGACATCACAGGTTGGGAAAACCATGGAAAAAATGATTAATGAGCGAATGACTTACTGGATAGAGACTGAAGGCATTCTCCAAAGTTATCAGTGTGGCTTTAGGAGAGGGAGAAGTACCATGGACCCGATTGTGTCTTTAGAGGACACCATAAGAAGAGCACAAGTAAATAAAGAGGCAGTGGTAGCTATATTTTTTGACATAGAAAAAGCGTATGACATGTTATGGACAAGAGGCCTGCTAATAAAGTTGCAGCAATTGGGGCTGGGGGGCAGGATGCTCCAATGGGTGGAAGCATTCCTGACTGAAAGGCGGCTCAGAGTCAAAATAAATGGGGAAGTAAGTGCTAGTTACACAGCAGAGAATGGCACGCCCCAGGGGAGCATAGTCAGCCCTCTACTGTTTGACGTAATGATTGACCAAATATTTAAAAATGTGCAGGGGATGGATGGAGTAGCATTGTTTGCCGACGATGGAGCCATGTGGAAGAAGGGGAGAAATGTGCGGTTCATCGTGGGGAAAATGCAAGAGGCTGTCAATGAAGTCCATAGGTGGGCAGTGCAGTGGGGATTTAGAATCTCAGTAGAAAAAACGAAAGTGATGTTTTTCTCTAGGGGAAGTATAAACCCTGAACTGAAAATCCACCTGTCAGGGAATGAGTTGGAAAGAGTGGATGAGTTCAAATATCTTGGGGTATGGTTTGACAAGAAGTTGACTTGGGCCTTCCATATTCAAAAAATGGTAGACAAATGTAAAAAAATCCTAAATGTCATGAGATGCCTGTGTGGGATTGACTGGGGAGCGCTAAGGGCAATTTACACTGGTCTGATGAGGTCAGTATTTGACTATGGATGTATAGCCTATGGGTCAGCTTCCAAGTCAGCCCTGAGTAAGCTGGATGCACTACATAATCAAGCTTTAAGAATATGCTGTGGAGCAGTAAAATCCTCACCTGTGAATGCATTACAGGTTGAAGTGGGGGAGATTCCTTTACAGCTGCGAAGAGAGCAGCTTTCCCTTGTATACTGGGCCAATCTCAGGGGACATGATGAGAGCCATATAGTGCAGCCAGTACTGACCCATTGTCAGGAACGACTACATGAGGGAGCGAGGAGCTTTGGGTGGACGGTGAATGACATGGTTGGGAACATGGGATTAAGCTGCTTTGATATTGCCCCTACAGTATACTACCCAATAGTCCCCCCTTGGACCTTTGAAGATCTGAAAGTAGATCTTGGTCTACTTGAGGAAAGGCAAGAGAGCGAAGTGAACAAATGGAGAGTGAATGAATACATCTCAGAATGCTACAGCCAGAGCATGCTGGTGTATACTGATGCCTCAAAGGGTACAGATAAAAGGGTGGGAGTGGCACACGTGGTCCCCGAACTGGAGTTGGCCATATATAAAAGAATAACTGATGACCTAGCGGTATATACAGCCGAACTAGTAGCAATATGGTTTGCCCTAAGATGGTTGGAAAGCAACGATAGAATGAGACACAGGCAAATCGTTATAGCATCTGACTCTAGCTCAGCCCTAGAAAGTATCCAGCTGTCTCATTCCACATCTAGGAAAGACATTCTCTGTGAAATTCTCCATCAAGCAAACACGCTGATCAAGGCAGGTTTTAAGGTCTCATTTTTATGGGTCCCCGCACACATAGGGGTGATGGGAAATGAGATGGCAGACAAATATGCCAAAATAGCAGCAGGGAAAGAAAACATAGACACGGACATAAAGCACAGTAAAGCAGAGGTCAAGAGCATCATTAAAGCTAAGATCAGTGGGAAATGGCAGCAGCTCTGGGAAGGAGGGCCCACTGGGAGACATCTTTTCAGCATCCAGCCTCAAGTCAGCAAAATGGCACAAGACAACAGGAAGTGGTATTGGCCAGACTGAGGATAGGGCACTCTAAGCTGAATAGCACCCTTGCAAGAATGAATAGGCATGCTGACGGTATCTGTGAGTACTGTATGGAGAGCTCAGAAACAGTAGAACATGTCCTAATCCACTGTAGGACATTCCAGCAGGAGAGGCAGAGGCTTACTGAACAAGTAGAGGCCAATAAAGTACCACTCAGTCTAAATAATATATTACACAGAGATAATGGGAAAATTTTTCCTTTTTTGTTTTCTTTTTTAAAAGAGACAGGACTATTAAAACGAATTTAATTTTCTTTGGTTTTTAGTAAAGAGGCAACTGCTGTACCACACTCCAGTCTAGCGGTGGCGGTAATACACTGAAATCATTGTCAACCGCCAGTAAAAAGGAAGAAGAAGAAGAAGAAGAAGAAGAAGAAGAAGACTCTTGCCTTGTGAGTTTCGCCTGATTTTGGAGTTACTGTTTGTATTCTTTGTATTCTTTGTTGAAAGTTTTTTGCCTGCCTTTGTTTATCATCCGCCCGTCCTCTTCACCCGCCGGTGCAGGCTTCTTTTCTGTCGGGAAGAAGGATGGATCCCTCCGCCCATGCATTGACTACCGAGGGTTAAACGACATCACAGTTAAGAACAGGTACCCGTTACCCCTTATGTCTACTGCTTTTGAATTGCTTCAGGGCGCCAATTTTTTTCACTAAACTGGACTTAAGGAATGTTTATCATTTGGTCAGGATCAGGGAGGGTGATGAGTGGAAGACCGCCTTCAATACCCCTACCGGCCACTATGAATATTTGGTGGTTCCTTTTGGGTTGACCAATGCCCGGCCGTTTTTCGGTCTTCGGGACTTTTTAAACGTTTTTGCCTTTGTGTTTCTCGACGATTTTTTTTTTCCCCCACCCTAGAGGTCCATAGGCACCACGTCAGGCAGGTCCTTCAGCGATTGCTGGAGAACAAACTTTTTGTAAAGGCGGAGAAATGTGAATTTCACAGAGACTGTATCCTTCCTGGGTTTTGTCATCTCTCCCTCCAAGATTCAGATGGACCCCCTGAAGCTTAAGGCAGTCAAGGACTGGTCCACGCCCTCCTCAAGGCGAGCACTCCAGCAGTTCCTCGGGTTTGCTCATTTTTATCGGCGGTTTATCCGGGGTTACAGTTTCGTGGCTGGACCCCTCTCCGCACTCACGTCCACCAGGACCCCCTTTCCGCTGGAGGCAGAGAAAGCCTTCACTCTGCTGAAATGTAAGTTCACCTCTGCACCCATTCTGACAATCCCTGATCCCTCTCTCCAATTTGTTGTCGAGGTAGATGCCTCTGAGTCAGGCGTTGGGGCGGTACTGTCACAGAGGTCACCTAAGGACAACAAGATGCATCCCTGTTCTTTTTTTTTCACGCCGCCTCTCCCCTGCAGAGAGGAATTACGATATCGGAGATCGAGAGCTGCTAGCGGTCCACCTGGCATTGGGAGAGTGGAGGCATTGGCTGGAGGGAGCCAACCCTCCTTTTCTTGTGTGGACTGATCACAAGAATCTGGAGTACCTCCGTACGGCCAAGCGCCTAAATGCTAGGCAAGCCAGGTGGTCCCTTTTCTTCTCACGATTTAACGTATCGCCCTGGCTCCAAGAACACCAAGCCTGATGCCTTGTCCAGGCAATTCTTCCCAGCCACAGAACCTCACCCTCCAGAGACCATCCTTCCCCCTAGATGCCTGGTGGGGGCAGCCCTGCTGGCGGTTGAGGCCCTCGTCCAGGAGGCTCAGGGCCAGGAACCCGAACCAGGTAACAGACCGCCCAATTGCCTCTTTGTGCCTTCTACTGTCCGCTCTCAGGTGCTGGAGTGGGGCCACAGCTCCAAGGTCGCTTGCCATCCTGGGGCGACCAGAACCCTGGCCATGATCAGGCGGCGCTTTTGGTGGCCATCCATGAGGAAGGACATCCAGGCATTCATGGCAGCTTGTGACGTCTGCTCCAGGAATAAGTCAGGTAACAGACCCCTGGCAGGCCTCCTCAGACCCCTTCCTGTCCCACATCGGCCCTGGTCACACATCGCCATAGACTTTGTGACTGGGCTGCCCAAGTCTGATGGACACACATGCATCCTAACTGTCATTGATCATTTTTCTAAGGCTGCCCACTTCATTCCCCTACACAAACTGCCATCGGCCAAGGAGACGGCTGAGCTGTTGATCCTCCATGTTTTCCGCCTGCACGGCTTGCCCACTGACATTGTCTCTGATCGTGGTCCACAGTTTTCCGCCCAATTCTGGAAGCCTTCTGCAGACTTATTGGCGCCTCTCCCAGCTTGTCCTCAGGTTTTCACCCCCAGACCAACGGACAGACGGAGCAGGCAAATCAGAAGTTGGAGGTTGCGCTCAGGTGCATGACCTCCCGGGATCCCGCCTCGTGGAGTAAGACGCTGCCCTGGGTGGAGTATGCGCACAATTCCCTGCCTACATCTGCTACGGGTCTCTCCCCTTTTCACTGCTGTTTGGGGTACCAACCCCTGTTATTCCCTTCTCAGGAGGATGAGGTCGCCGTCCCTTCGGCTCAGGCCTTGTGCGTCGCTGCAAGAGGACCTGGGCTCGGGCCAGAGCTCACCTCTTGCGGTCCGCTGCAGCCTGCAAACACCAGGCTGATAGGCATTGTTCCCCGGCTCCGATGTACAAGGCAGGCCAGAGGGTGATGCTCACCACACGGGACCTCCCCATCAAGACCACCTGCCGCAAGCTGAACGCCAGGTTCATCGGCCCGTTCACCGTCACCAAGGTAATCAACCCATGCGCTGTCCAGCTTCGTTTACCTCTGTCCATGCGCTGTATTAACCCCACCTTCCATGTCTTCCAACTCAAACCCCTTGTCTCGAGCCCCCTGTCCCCTGCTCCTCCAACCACTCCTCCTCCCAGGGTCGTTGGCGGTGGTGAGGTGTATACGGTGCGGTCCCTCCTGAAGGCCCGGCGGCAGGGACGGGGTGTCCAGTACCTTGTCGACTGGGAGGGCTACAGCCCCGAGGAACGCAGTTGGGTGCCTTCCCGATTCATCATGGACCGCTCCCTGATCGCTGACTTTCGCCGGCAGCACCCTGGGGCCCTGGTTCGGCCGCCCGGTGCCGTCCGTAAGGGGGGGGGGGGGGGTCCTGTCACGCCTAGCCCTGACACAAGTGTTCATTGAATCTTTTTTTTTTTTTTTACAGTCAGTGTTTTTTCATCTTCAGATTTGGGTAGCATTAAAACAGTTTTAACACAATAAACATTCATCTGCAGATATATACTGCATGGAGTGAACATAAGATTTTAAACATATACAGTTCCCTTTATATACACTTTACAATGTACGTATGTATTGGTTTTACACTTGTTCGTCCATAAACGTATGGAGATTTTGCACATTAACACTGACATACTTTAATGCAAACACAGCATTGTGGTTTACTGAAACAGCTGCAACTATGTACAAACTAACAATACTACACAGTGTAAAAGAGTTTTCGTGCAATGTGAAAAGAATGTGACACAATTGAAAAACAAAATGATCATTTTATTCATTTACATATTGGTTTAACCCCAATCCAGGAAAATAATGACTAAGGACAAGGGATTAGCTTGTAAACAATTTAATTATTATTAATAATAATAATAGGCCTAAATAAATAAAAAGAATAATGATAATAAAATGAGCATTGTCTCATTTTTAAAAGACATTTAAGTTGTTTTTAAAAGTACAAGGTAGGTACTGTAACTGTGCCTCTAGAAATACAAAAAATAATCAAAAGTTTGCATCAGTGATTGATCTCTTGTGTCCCCTGCTGTATTAAGTGAGAAGTGCAGGGTACAATAAAGTGTATTATCAGGGAAAGCCAAATTTATGCTTCATGTATGCCAATGTTTGAAATTAATAAAATCAATTAATATGAAAAAGTTTTTTTTTTTATATGGGAGAGCACTAGAGAAAGTCAAGGGCATCGGCGGGGTCTGTAGACGTGGGAGCAAGCCGGGTTGGTTGCAGCCATTCTGGGCTCCATTTTCAGGGTAATATCCCCTCGTTCTTCAGGAATCTGTGGATGGACGTGAATGGGTCAGAACCTTTTGCATTCGTGTGAGAATACTGGGTTGGTTAATAGAATTTTGTGGGCTATTAATTGTGTTTATTAGGAGCAACCCATTTGAAGAAAATACAAATCAGCAATAGTGATAGCAAATAATACACAATCACATATAAACACTGAAGACAAAAAAGGTAGGCTCCAGTTCTACTCACCACATGAAGACGAGTTTGGGTCAAGAAAGGCCTCCAGCTGTCTCTCACTAAGGATGACAATCACACATCACAATGTTAATAGGCACAAGAAGACAGCTTGCTCAGATGAAATATATGTGTATGCACTCATACAAAGGTAAAGTGCCCTATCAAAAAACTATTGCAACTAAAAATCATCTTTATAGTTTATACTTAATAACTGGCCATTCATTTTTGAAGTATTTTTCTGTATGTTTCATGTAAAATACAGTACTTCCTGTAGTGGTGCCAGTATTGTATCACTCTGCTTTGAAAAATGTACTTATAAATAAACATCCCAAGAATTAAATAAACATCCAAACATCCCTCTCTTCACAATGGCCACCACTCACCTCTCTTGTGGGTAGGTTTCTGGTTGTGGGGGTAGAGAGGCAGGGGGACAAACCGAGTTCCCTTCAGCTTTGCCACCCAGTCCATATATTCCATGAGCCTGCATGTGGAGAGCAACCATCTTAGTTCTCGTTCTCGTTCTCGTTCTCGTTCTCTCTCTCTCTCTCTCTCTCTCTCTCTCTCTCTCTCTCTCTCTCTCTCTCTCTCTCTCTCTATCACGTTTTACAGCTGTGTTACAGTGGCGTTATTTTAACATTATCCAGTGTGGGTGTAGATATGTGAGAGGGACACACTGCGTCATTTAAACACAAATGAAAACTGAACCCATGCTGTACTTGTGATGCAGGAAGAAGACCTCTGCCCTCTTGTCCATCAGCTGACGCTGCAATGCTGAGGACTTCATCTGTGTCAACAAAAAAAAAGACACATTAAAATTGGTACAGTGATGTATATTAGATGTTTATAGTATGGTATGGTTGATCAAAAAATCTTACCAATCTTTTGTGTGCAGTTGCTTCCAGCGTGGCAATCTGTAAATGCAGAAAGATAATAGATGTGTAAAAAAAATGAAATAGAAGCATGCAGACATGCATGTGCACATGGACATGCACACACTTTCCCAACTGACATGACCTGGGTGTAACTCTAAAGCAACCCTAACTGGTAGGTGAACCTACCCTGGTCTTGTAGGACTCCAGATCATAGGTCTTGTGTTCAATGACCGTTCCAATGTTGAGGAGTTTGGGCTCTGTCAGATGGCTCTCATCTTCTATCTGTATTGTAACCTAATCATAGAAGGCATCCGTCAGTCCTATAACTTTTTTATGTCCAACAACAGTTCTGATTAAGACACATTAAAAGACTCTGAGAGCTGAATAATCTGCAACTGTAAAGCTACATATTGAAATTGATGCTTCAGCATCACAACATAATGTCAAAACACACTCACCATGTCATTCGGTCTAGTGTGAGTTTGTTGGGGCAAGTTCTTGTTAAGAACTTTAATCCTTTGCTCCATGTCCTTGTTTTCATTCTGCAGTGTGGTGACAGTGCCCTGGAGAAGAACACAGGTCAATAATATGCATTCACTGTGTTCAGATAAACAACTTACTTCAAAACAACAACAAAAATAAATGAACACTCCTCACCTTCAGTTGTTTATTCTCCTGCTCTGTGAGGAGCTGGGAATTCTTGCAACAGCCGAGCTCATCCTGCAGTCTCTTGTTCTGAGTAGATCAAAAAATAAAGTTTGGTGATTACATGGAGTATAACAGGAGTATGTCACAAACTATGTAAACGTAAAGAAGTAGATATCACCTACACCCCAAAGTGTTTGACTATTTGACTATTTTTTATTTGTTTGTTGATGTGTGTGTGTGTGTGTGTATGTGTGTGTGTGTGTGTGTGTGTGTGTGTGTGTGTGTGTGTGTGTGTGTGTGTGTGTGTATTTTCAAAGACAACCACCATATCTCAACACCATAAGAGCTTATTTTACCTCAAGTCTGAGCTCAGTGATCTTGGCCTCATATCTCTCCTTGAAGAGCTCCAGCTCTGAGCCTGAACATCACACAGAACAAGATTTCAAGATGCAGTCACACCCAAAACAACACTGATAGACCTACTAAAATGAACAATTAGAGTAATATGCTGTAATGGATATGGAAACCAGGAAACTTACCATGGTGTGCCTGTAGTCCCTGTGAAAATAGCAAGATTTGTATTAATATGATGAGTTTAAACACTTTACTTAATCATACATGAAATTAAATAAACATTAGTTCAAGATAGATATATTGATATGATTAACATTCCTTCACAAACTTACGTTAATAGTTCTTTTCAGCAGAAATACCAGTGGTATGACTGCACCAAAAAACAACTGTAACAAGACACAAGAAAGACAGAGAGACAGACATTACGATCGAGATCAAGGTCAAGTCTTTCTTTTTACTTACGAGAAGATGATTTTATACTTTTTAAAAATCACGAATAGGCTGCACAGGACACTACTATCACTGCTATGTCAGGCTAGTTCACGAATCATGATTCGCTTAAAACGGACCAAAGTTATATTTATATGATTAACATGATCGGATGTTTGACTTACGCCGTGAAACAAGGTCATTAAATACCAAAATGGTATAGTGATTTCCAAATATTCCATCGCTGGATAGATGAAATTCCCACTCAACGTCAGTAGATGTCGCAAGTAGGTCACCGTCCAAGCCAAAAATCACTCTTCAAAGTACTCTCGAAAGAAGTAATTAGCGCACGCTTCAACAAAATCAGCCGTCTCAATGTGTGTCAGGTTTGAAATGAATGTAAAATACAGCATGGAACTTAGAACTTTCAAACTAGAACGTTGAGGCCTAAACTAGAATGTTGGCCAAGACCTGGGTGATGTCATAATACGAGAGGTTTCCCCTGTTGTTTTTTTAAATAATAATAAGCCTAATGCGCTGTAGCGCAATTTACATCAATCAATCAACGTAGGCTATTGTTTATGTTACAAAATCAACATAAACCATAATTTCAATACATTATAATAAAAAAGAAACTAAATTACATTAAATTAGATAAAACAACCAACAAGTAGGCTAATAATAAAACAGAAATAAATAAAAGTTGTTGTACGTAGGCTAAATAAAGCCATTCGATTACAAACCCGCCACAAAAGCGTTAACAGGCAAGACAAGTGCTACAACAGGTTTAATAACACGAAATAAAAAGCAACAACTAGATGATTTTAATGTTCATATGATCTGGAAAACAGAAATATTTTAGGTCCTTTTTAAAAAATATTAATAGATTGAGATGCCCTCAAATAGTCAAAGAGGTTGTTCCAGAGACATGGGCCAGCCAAACAGAAGGGGAGCAGGAGACAGTTTGAGACGTTTGCTTATTTATTTGCTTATAAAATGCCAGTATGTGGATAATAACACATAGCATACCCTCATTCAATATGTTGCCCTACGTCTTGTTCATATTAATGAGAATCAAAATCTATTTGGTGCTTTGGTGCTATGCTTTCTTTAACTGCTCTGTTGTTTCATGTGAAGTAATCAAGGGCAATGCTGTACTTATTGGGTCCCTCTGACAAGAAGGAAAAATGATACTTCCTGTGTATTAATTATTCTAGAGGCTCCTCTCAGTGTAGGGGCCTTCACTTGAGGGCGCCCCCCTTTGCCCTAACAGTGTGCTGAGTGAAAAGATGGTAGTGGAAGACACATATACCACACATAGGTTCTGACAAGCTCTCAAACAGGGTGTGAGTTACCCCTCCAGAATTGGGGGGTAGTAGATTTTAAGGGGGTACTACCTTTAATGTTTCACATTATCCACATTAATATGTTGGTATCCCCCCCCCTCAACCATTTTGTCTCTTTGGGGGTGCTGGGTCTTGATTGGGGGTTACTGTACCCCCTGTAGCTCGAACTATGCCCTCACTCCTACATAGACCATTTCTCAGGCACATACCTATGCTTATGTTACACATATGAAGTGCAAAGGGACTTCAATGGTGACATATTTTAAAAGTAAAAATTCGGAAAGAATAAATATACAACGTTTATGAGTAGGCTGATATTTTACTCCGTATGGTAAAATAACTGAAAATCAGTGCAAACCCACAGCCTATCTATTGAAGGCCTCGTGTGTTCTACCCTCAAATAGAACATTTTTTAAAATGAGCTAGAATTAAATTAAATGGGGGTGTCTGTCAATACAAGGAAACACTGTGGCACCTCTATAATAAATATTAAAATGTACTATGTGCCACACAATAAGTACTATGTGCCACACTTTTCAAAATGTCTCCTGACATTTGACAGATGAAAGATGTGCACCACACTCACGTTACAGCACAAAACATGTAAGCTAGTGAACTAGTAATAGGCACTTCAAACAGTGTCCCTAAATTACCAAGGTCTCCATGGCAGTACAGCAACTGGGGTGCTTCGCAGGTGGGGCATATTAAGGCCAACTGTATTAAGGTCCCCATAGCTGGGTACACCAAGAGTGGTGTACGTCAATCTCTGTGCTGAATGTCTGGACCTGTGAGGGTACATGTGGTGTGAGGGCGATGCGGGGATGAATGAGCTGGTAAGGGGCCTAGGGGCATGTGAGTGGGACAGGGTGTCAAGGACAAGGGGCTCCGATGCAGTTGTGTGGGGCAGTGAAGCCGGGGCACAGGGCTCAGATGTGAAAGAGTGGGGCTGCAGACCAGGAACAAGGGGCTCAGGGATCAATGAGTGGGGCAGAGAACCCAGGACACAGGGGTCAGGTGTGGGTGAATGGGGCAGGGAACCAGGGGCAGGTGGCTCAGGAGCCCTGGAGGGGGGTTTGGTGGAGTGAGGTTCAAAGGGCTTTGCCTGTGGATCCAGCAAGAATTCCTCATCTCTCCAAAGAGCTGTGTAGTATCTCCACAAAGGGTACCTGACTCCATACTCCAGTTCCGTGTCACTCTCTAGGTCTGAGTCACTTTGCTCCGCGTGGCTTGATGCGAGGTGGGGTTCTGATCGTCTCTCTCTGCTCATTTGCATTTTGCTTTTAGGTCATATCTCTGGGGTTCTCGACTCAACTGGTTCCTCGAGAGGTAAGTGGTCACAGGGCAAGAGCAGATTACGATGGAGCACTTTTTTACCACTTTTCCCATTCTCCGCAGTCACCTCGTAGACAGGACCCTCAGGAGTCTTTCTCTGGATGACAACATGAACCTTGTCCTCCCAGTAGGATCTCAACTTCCCAGGTCCCCCACGCTCGGACAGATTTCTGACCAAAACTCGGTCACCAGGTTGCAGGTCATGACCGTAGACTTTCTTGTCATAATGCGCCTTCCCGCGGGCAGCCTCCTTGGTTGCTGTATGGCTGGCAATGGTATAGGCCTCTCTCATCCTTCTCTGCCAGTCTGTCACATAGTCCTTGTGCCCTGCATGTTTCTCACAGGCATCCAGATTAAACAGTAGGTCAATGGGCAGTCTGGGTGATCTTCCGAAAAGGAGAAAATAGGGAGAATAGCCAGTTGCTTCTGAGTGGGTGCAGTTGTAGGCATGGATGACTTTAGGCACAGAGGCTTTCCAATCCATTTTCTCTTCTTTGGTCAGAGTCCTTAACATAGCTAACAGAGTCCTGTTGAACCATTCCACTTGACCATTGCCCTCTGGGTGATACGGGCTGGTTAGGGACCCCTGTACACCGCTCAATTCTTTCAACAGCTTGAAGAGTTGGTTGTCGAACTCCTTTCCCCTGTCATGGTGGATTTTACACGGGAAGCCAAATCGGAGGATGAAATCATTGAACAGTTTGTCTGCCGCAATCCTGCCATCCTTGCTTTTAGTTGGGTAGGCCTGGGCAAATCGGGTGAAATGATCCATAATAACAAGGATGTACTCAAATCCATGCTTACAGGTCTCCAGGTGAAGGTAATCGATGGACACCATCTCAAATGGATATGTGGTCTTTATGGGTTCAAGTGGGGCTCTCATTTGTCTCTGTGGCTTTTTGTTTTTCAGACATTCACACTTTTTGGTGATGAAGTCTTCAACATCGGTCTGCATCCTCGGCCAGAAGAATCTGTCTCTTATCAGCCTCAGTGTTCTTTCCACAGCCTCAGTGTTCTTTCCCATCTTCTGATGTAGCTCATGAAACACAAGAGGATGGAAAATTCGAGGCAGGACGAGCTGGTCTTTCTCTGCCGTTCTCCTGTGCAGTACTCCTTTCTCATCAATATAGAGTTTTGGCTACTGCTTAAGCAATATACAGACATCAGGGTCTTCAGCATGCAGCTCCTGTCTCACTGGCCTTCTACCACCGTGGATGTATAAGAGAGCCCTGCCCACAACTGGATCTTTCTCTTGGGCATCCCTGGGCTCCTCAGGGGGCAGCAGGGGCCCTAACACAGTAGAGGGGGGCTCATGGACAAGAGCCAGTGCTCTGATGCACACAGTCTCCCAGGTAGGTTGCTCTCTACCCACAGTGACTCCAGTCATGGTGGCACTGATGGTGTCTGGGTGAATCTCCTCCGTGCACTGTCCCATGACACTGTCAATATCTAGAGGCAGGCGTGACAGCGTCTGCATCTGCATTTGACTTTCCAGGCCGATATTTGATGGTAAAATTGAAGTCAGAGTAAGTTAAAAGTTGGATGTCTTCAGTTCATTTGCACTGGCTGCCATATCACTTTTGTTTTAAGATGAGATAGCACTCGTTTACTTGTTGTGGGTAAATAGTCAATGATAGCCTAAATATGCCTAATTGCAACATTACAAGCTGTGTTACTAGAGGAACATATGCCAAGCAAAATCTCTCATCTACTTAAAGTGACTTTAGTGAATTGCTGATACATTAAAACAACCTTTTTGTATTTATACGCACGGTTGGTTAGCCTAGGGCACAAAATGCTGCGTTTTGTTGTTTTTGTCGCCTATGTTTACCAATGTTGCATGCTATTTTACGGACCTAAATCCTGTTTGGTGTTGATACTCTCTTTTTCATTACTAGTCCTAAACTAATGAAAACCACATTTGCCCAGTAGTTTAACACGCATAGTGTACATGCAAACACGTATAGGCACACATACTTTATATGTGCATAGCTTCAAAAAAATACATTTGATCATCTTTGAGCAGAAACTGAGTTTTTTTTTTTTTCGTTGGGACTTCCACACCTTTCTCGTGAAATCTCAGTCCACCCCTCCCCCACCTAGTACACAACCATCAGTTGTGTGAATAATTCCTATTTACAATAAATTCTTTGCCAGTCACTTTTGTCCGTTTTCTGTGTGTGTGTCTTGACAAACTTAAAATCACTGGAAAGTAGTGATGGCTATGTTGGAGACCATGCAGAAAATAGCTGTGAATCCAAACTGCATTTCTCAGGACAGCTAAACGTGTACATTTACAGCCTAGAATTTGATTCTGTACGTTTTAAATTGTTTAATATGTTTTGTTATTCATATGGTTAGTGACAGGGTTGTGAGTTATACAGTCAAGAAGAATAAAAGAATGAATATGGATACATAAGATTTTAACATCTACATGTTTGTAGTTAAAATCTTAAGTTCAACTGTATTTTCTTAGCAAAAAGGAGAAACAAAAACAACAAGAAACAACATGAAATACCTTCGCACAACTTGAACTCCAGGTTCTGCAGGTTGAGAACCATCAAACGTGTGAACAGCTTCTCTCACACACTTTAAATTCCTACCCATGATACCTTGTCATTTTCCTTTTTAAGTTAAAAAACTCCAGCACCTGATTGGTTTGGACTGAAAGAAGCAGGAGAGATCAGCAACATTGGACGTGTGATAAAGACTGCACTGAAATCACATTTTCCAAAAGAAGAGGAAAAAATTAAAGAGGAAGGTGAATCTGATGTAAGAAAGTGTGGTCATAATCACACTCCTGCCCCTCTTACCATGGCTGTGGACCCGGATAGGCCCCCTGACCAGCCATCTGTCTCTGGCGCAGAGGTATGCTCAATGATTTGTGTTTGTGTGTTAATATTTAGTGCTGAAACTAATGATTATTTTGATAATTGATTGATCTGTAGGCCATTTTTTCACTAATTATTAAACCGATAAAATTGGGGAAAAAGTGATTTCCAGCGTTTTTAATGAACCAAAACATTTATAGAAACTTTAAACATGGAAATGAAATGTGTGTTACAATAAGGGTACAAATAATGCAATAGAAGTGAAGCAGCTGAATTACTGAAAGAAATAAAGTCTGTAACAGTGTAATGTTTTGTGTATCAGCTGCTACCACATGGCTGGAGACTGACCCTGCCTGAGGTGCAGCAGGATTGGGTGGGCCAGGCCCTGTTCAGGAGGGCAGCCAGTGGACAGGTGGGCCTGACCTCTGAACTCCGTCTGTGGTGGTACCCACCAGGCCCCCGGCCTGTCTACACCCAACCTCCTGCCACAGCTCACCCCTTCTTTCAATGCCCCTTCTTCCTGTGGATGCCCTACAGGATGTGGGCATACCACCTCTGTTGCCCTACCTGTGGAGACAAGCTTGCAAGTGCTGGACTCTATGAGACCGTCCGAAGGGTCTTGGGCATGAATGGCTGGTACTTCATGGCCACAGAGTGCCTGGAATGCAGTTGTTGTCATGAGAAGGTGGCTGGTTGGTCGCACAACATCTTGGAACAGCTGCACATCACACACCGTGAGAAGTTCCCGGCTGTTCTCACATACAAGTAAGACACATTGACATACTTTTACAAAAGCTGAAGAAGGCAAGTGCCACTATGTCACTGGGTACAATTTCGGTAAAACAAACAAAAGACGCAAGACTACATTTGAGATTCACATACCACATTAACAATACAGATAATGACAGTGGTTGCATTATTAGTTTCTTCATTTAGCAAACAGTGTTGTGCTTTTTGTTTGTTTTACTTACATTGACATACTTAAACACAGCAGTAGTATGTGTGCTTGTTTGTTTTTTTTACTAACCTCTGATGTCCCTCCCAGGTTGTCCTGCGATAAAGCGGTGATCGGGCTGCTTAAGGATCGCAATCTTGGCTACAGTGCTACTCGCCTACATGCCTCCCTGGTGAAACAGCACACAAGGGAGTGGATGGCACAATCTATGTTGTACCTCTTAGTGCTCCGCAAACTCCAGGCACCCGGTGCAGTACCGCAGGAGGTAACTCTTCCCACCATGCACCAGGTGCCTGACGTGCCCAGTCTGATCTCTGTCTATGTCAGAGATGCCATGATGAGACTGAAGGAGACAAAAGCCAGGGTCACCTCAATATTTGGTGACATCTTGACAGTCAACTCAGCCAAGAAGGTAAGTTCTTTAGTCGACCACAACAGTCTGCCTACCATGTTGGCACCGTCAAGTGTATGATAAAAATTGCAATGTAATAAAAAATGTGAAGTAAAGTATGTGATTACGTAGCTTAAAAATTGAAGCTGTAAAAATAAATGAATAAATGTAATGTGGTGGTGTGTGTGTTACAGGTCACCAAAAAGTTGGTAGGTGATGCCGCTGGGACATCTGTCTGGATCACTAATGTGGGAAATGAGTACGGACAGGTGCTCATGTCCATCCTCACCGCAGATGAGGGGGATGGACTCGCCGACATGGCAGCTGGACTTATGCGACGGTATCGTGAAGCCGGAAAAGCACCTCCAAAGGCTATGTACGTGACCCAGGAATGCTGTGCCGCGGATGGACAGCGAAAAACATTGCAGCTCTTCCACGAGTGGCATGAACTGGCGATCCGACTGGATCCGTGGCACCTCATGAGGCAGTTCGCGAAAGGCGTAACATCAGACAGCCACCAGTTGTACGGCCTCTTCATGGCGCGCCTGTCCCTGGCCATCTTTGAGTGGGATGCAAGAGATTTCGCCCGCCTTAGAATGGCTCAGCGGTCCGAGGAGGAGGGGAGTAGGGACGTGAAGCTGTCTGCCAGGGAGCTTTTCCACCACTGTCGGCGCCGCACACGGGGTGCGACTGAGACAGAGCGTCTCCTATTGCATGTGCTGGTTGCCTTCTGGAAGGAGAAGGACAGCATGGGCACCCCCCTCATAAACCACACCCGCATGAAGGAGATCTGGAGCATGCAGCGCAGGCACCTCCGCTGCATCCAGGACCCTGCAGGAGTGGAGCTCTACACCCAGATAGGGGAGATCACCAAAGGTGGGGAGAGGCTCCCCATCTACAGATGCGCAAGAGGCTCCACCTTCCTTGAATCATTCCACCGCCACCTGTGCCGCTTCATTCCAGGTGAGCAATTTTCCATGATAGTAAAGCACACACATGTACAGCATTACAAAAACATTGGTCTGATTGTAAAGAAACATTTAGGGGTCATGGATCATTAAGGAACATTGGACATATCAGTAACTGCTGAACCTTAATGTTAACTAGATTTACCACATTGTGTTACATGGTATGACTGCTGCAGTGTGCTGTGAAGTTCAGTACAAAGGAAATTGTAGAATTATGGAATGAAATGATGCTAGTTCCAGTCATAAGTATGTTACAACATGCAAATACACAGCAGTGCACTAAGGAACATTCAACTTGCATAAACAACAGTCTTATTCTCTTAATAATAGTGTGCATCAGTAATATGAGCTAATGAGTAAGGCTTTAGTATAGAGAATATCTAAAATGCGCAGACTACAACCCAAATTCTGAAAAGGCTGGGATGTGTAAAATGGTCATAAAAACAGAATGCAGTGACTTCAGAATCACACAAGCCAATATTTTATTTGCAATAATTCAAAAATTAAACATTTGTATTTACATAATAGCCCAATTTAAAAAAGGAGTTCTGCTACAGGTCTCCTTAATGTTGGGACAGGGACAGAATTACCTGTCCTTTCCTGTTGCCCATTGTCTCGAGGGTAGTATATTTTGCTTTCTTTTTACATTGTGCCTTTCAAAACATGCCTGCTGCCCATACCATGTGCAATAATACACCCCATACCATCACCAAAGTTTGCTTTTGAACTGAACACTAATGACACACTGGTAGGTCTTTCTCTTGTTTAGCCCAGAGGACATGATGTCCATGATTTTCAACAAAAATGTCAAATTTTGACTGGCCTGATCACAGGACATTTTGCCACCGTCCATTTTAAATGGTCTGCAGGACATGACAGCGCTTCTTTAGCATGTTTACATATGGCCCTTTTTCTTAAATGAGTTAAAGTTGCAGTCTGTGGATAGCATGGTTAAATGTGTTTATGGACAATGGTTTCTGGAAATAGTCTGGGACCCATTTAGCAATGTCAGTATCTGAAACATGCTTGTGAGAGCCTGTGCAGACCATCAAAACCAAAAGGTCTTTGGCCTTTTATCCTTGTGTAGAGCTGTTTCAGTTTTTATTTTAGTTTTTCTCGGGGATATTTTGCACTGTTGAGATCTGCAAAGCCTTTGCCATGTGATGTCTAAAGAATGCCACAATTTTGATGCACTCTTTAACAGATTGGAGAGCCTCTGCCCATCTTTTCTGCTGCCAGTCTGCATCTCTAAAACATTATTTTCATAGCTAATCATGTAACTGAGCTGATTTCAACTGGCTTCCAACCTCTGTAAGCAGGTTTTGTAAAATGTTGTTCAATAGGGGGCAAATTCCCTTTATGCTGAACTTCATAGCACACTGCGGTGGTCATATCATGTACCACTATGCGGTGCATCTAGTTTACAGTTGGGGTCGTACTTACATGGTCATTGACATGAGTGAAGACAGACATGTTTGCTTCTCTCTCCTCACACTAACTGTGCTGCTCTCCTCTGTGTTTTTAGGTGTATCTGCTAGTGACTTGCACTATCAGGTGTACCTGCTGGAGGGGCTGGTACGGTGGAATGAGAATCACAGTGAGCCATCAGTGGATGGAGGTCAGTGCTCTGTGCCACATTGCCTCAGTCCACAGCTGCAGCACAGTTTCAACCAGCTGTGCCAGGAGTTTGGTCTCTCACTGACTGAACCATACAGGCAGCCCAGAGAGTACACAGGTAAGTGGCAGCACTATATCTAACAGTTGCTTTCACAGTGTATTAACAGTATGTACTTAATGTATACATACCTATCACTAAAGGGTTCATTATGCTTATGTATTATGTGGCCCCACAGTTGGATTGTCGGAAACAAAACAAAAAAAACATTCAAAGTTTTACGACGGGTCCGACACAATGTTGTGGTACAAACTTTATTAAAACAAACAGCCTGTAGTTTAATGTCAGATGGTAGACACAATTGCATTACACCCAAGTCATTATTGTTTTAAATTATCCCACAAATTATTCCATATTCTGTTTGTAAAGTTATTGTGAGATGTGCTTTTAGTTCAGTCATGTCTTAAAATTGACTAACACACTGTTACACTGCACTTCATAATGTAGATACACTAAAAGGCACTGTTAAGATTAAATTACATTAGACTTAGCAGACGCTTTTTATCCAAAGTGAATTACAGGAGAGAAGGACATTCCACCTCCGGTAACATACGAAATTACATGGTGTGTAAAAAATGTGTAGCTGTTTCTGAGCTCAGGTCAAACTGGTGCTGCTGGTGGTTGGTGGTTTGTGTAATTGGTGGTTGGTGGTTCGTGTAATTCCCCTGTCTGTGTGTTTCATTTCACACATTTGTGTGTGTGTTTGTGCAGGGGAACTCATTGGAGTGGAGTACTTGTACTCCCAGATGGGTGCTATGCTGCAGCAGGATCTGGGTGATCCAGACGTTCATGATGGAACAGACGAGGCTGAGGAGGAGTGGAGGGACAGCAATGGCAGCTTTGAAGAGTTTGAGGAGCAGCTGGAGGAGATCGGCCTCCTGGAACAGCACTACCACGCTCTTCTCCAGACATCAGAGCCCAGCGGTGAGCCCGCCACAGCCACTGCTGCTGTTGCTGAAGCCTTAAAGTCCCACTTGGGATCCCTTCACCCATCTCCATCTTATGGCAGTGATGGTGGCAACCCTGGAATGGAGATGGAGGAGGTCAAAGAGAAGGAGGAAGAGGAGGAGAAGGTGAGTGCACGGCCACCTGTGTTCACATGCCCTATGTGTGCACACCTAGCTGTTGACATGCGGTAAGAGGGTAAGTTGGTATGTGCTTTCATGAGCCATCTCTGTGTGTTTCCTTCAGGACGTAGTTGGACCAGACGGTCACGGTGGCTACCATCACACTGTTGCCCTGGCACAGGCCCTCGTGGCTTTACGGAACCAGGCCTTCCTCAGCCAGCATGCGGCCATCCAGATCATCGCTCTCTGGCAGAGGATGACAGAGCGGGACAAGGCAGTGGGTGACCTCAAGACTGGCCACCAGTGCACTCCTATGCCAGGGGTGGATGTCCTCAAACGGTAAGCCGTTATACAAATGCCATGTATTACGGTATCAATATTTTGAGCACCCACATTGACATTGTCTTTGTCTCTCTATCTCTGCAGCACCATTTTGGGCCAGGCGGCTCAGTCCCCAAAGCTCAGCAGGGTCGTGGAGGCCATCATCCTGGAGCTGTGCCACCTGCACATCCATGAGATAAATACCATCCCGCCTCGTTGGGACTCCGTCATGAGGCATTATCGTCAGATTCAGGAAAATGCCCTGAACTGTGTCACCCTCATGGCGAGCACGAGAATGCAGCTGTTCGTAGTGAGTAAATGGACCCTTACGCTATGGTGAGTCATGACCCAGTTGTGCTTAAATGGCACCATTTGAGCTTTATTAAGTTGCATATGGTGTGTTTTACTTATTTGTATTATATACAAGCCTATTGTAGTTTTTGCTATGTCTATATTATGTTTTGTCATCATGTTTTATTCTCCTGTCTATAAGATGTTTCATGCTCACTGTGGGCCTAGGGAGCACTGCAATTGCAAATGTTGTGTGTGCAACCTGTACATGTGGTTTTTGACAATAAAGGTGACTTTGACTTTAATGACCCTGGCCTTTTCACACAGTTATATGGTTATAGTATTAGCAGATGCTTTTCTCCAAAGCAACATACAACACCCATAAGCACCACATTAGGAACAAAAGCAATTGGCAACATTTTCTAATATAACAACAGTAATTCAGGAAAAAACGTTTTACCATAACTTACAAGAGCTTTACTTTAATGAAATTGAAATGATACTTGTCTTAATACCATGTCTTTTTCAAAACAATTTTGCACCAAGCATAGACTGTGGGCCAGTGATCTTTTTTATTCTGATTTGTTCTGATTTAGATTTTATGTAATTTGTGTCATTTTGTTTGTATTTTTTTCAAGACGTAAATTTACATTTAAAAATGATTGACATAAACTGTAGTTATAATCAGAAACAGTTGGCCGATTAAAATAAATGGCTGATAATTTAAAAAAAATGTTTTTTTAGGTACAACCAGAGGGGCAGAGCGATGATGAGGAAGACCACCACCACTGCGGCTCCAAAGGCCAGCCCACCTCAGACATCAGCAGCCCCCCTGCCTGCCCCAGGGACTGTGCTGCAGCAGCCCAAGCACCCACACCAGCCTCTCCAGCGCCACTCTGCGGATGCGTCTGGTCCCACCGTCACAGGGCCTCGGGCCAACAATAGCATAGTCACCACTGCCAGTGCCCTTACCTCTACCTCCGCTACCCATGCTGCCCCAACCACCTACGGCATAACCACCTCCTCATCCACTGCCAACCCAACCATTAGTACCACACCAAACACCAGTGCCAACCCATCCAAAGGAATAGAATATGACTGCAGGACTGAACTAAGCACATTACCAATCTTACATTGCAAAGAAGAGACTTTGCCAGTGCAAATTAAACAGGAAGATGAATCTGATGTAAAAGAATCTCTAAGTAAGTTGCAGAGTGTGGAATATGGCTTGGAAATTACCACTTTACCAATTGTGATCTGCAAGCAAGAAGAGATTTTACCAGTGCAAATTAAAGAGGAAGGTGGGTCTAATTCAAAAGAATCGGATGATGGCGATACTTCTGTCAGTAATCTGCCAAGTATGGAATATCAGTGTGAGACTGAAATGAGCGAATTACCAGCCTTGGTCTGCAACAAACAAGAGATTTTGAAGGTGCGGTTTGAAGAAGATGAATTTGATTTAAGGGAATGTCGTCAAAACCACACTTCTACAGGTAAGAACCATGTCGTACTGAAAAGAAAATTCCACTTGCTTGCAGTGTGGTCATTAAAGAATCATTCGTTCATTCATTCATTCATTCATTCAAGTTGCCAAGTTTTTTTTTAAGTGTTTTTTATTGTTAATGTAGTGATTGACTTGAATTTGTGTTTGCTTCAGTTAGCCTCCTGATTTGTGTGTATCATTTTACATTTACCAATATGCAAACAACCACAAACATGCAGTATAAAACAGTGTACAATGTTGTATGCTAAACAGGAACGAGTTGTACATTAAACAGATTTGTGATTTAAGTATGAACATGTATTTCTTACAGAAACTACCCAGTGGATCTGTTTTAACAAAACCAATGGAGAATGTGGGAAGAGTTTCAGGACTATCTCGGAGCTTCGAAAACATGAACTGACTCATACTGGAGTGAAACAATACCATTGTTCTTTATGCGAAAAGGTATTTTGTCGTATGAGTACTCTGAAAAATCACCAGAGGATTCATACTGGAGAATGGCCATATCGGTGCTCTCATTGTGGAAAGACTTTTAATGTAAGGGAAAAACTCAGAAGACACATGAGGACTCATACTGGGGAAAAGCCTCATCAGTGTTCTCAGTGTGACAAAACCTTCGCTCAAAGTGCTCACCTGTCAGTTCACCAAAGAATTCATACTGGGGAAAAGTCATATGTGTGTTCTGTGTGTAACAAGGCCTTTTCTCGCAAAAGTAAGCTGAAAATTCACCAAAGAATTCATACTGGGGAAAAGCCATTTCTATGTTCTCATTGTGGCAAAGCATTTACATTCCATAGTAATTTAACAGCTCACCGGAGGATTCATACTGGGGAAAAGCCATATATGTGTTCTGAATGTGGCAAGACCTTTCCTTGCAGTGCTAAGCTGAAAATTCATGAAAGAGTTCATACTGGAGATCACTAATCAACCTTTCGGAAATGTTAAGTCAAATTCTGGGTCAGATTTATTCAGAACACTGATAGTGGAGGAGCCAGTTTACGGATATGGTATTAAAACATTATTTTAACAGGGTTACCGTTCTTTTTAATTACTTGCCATGACGTGTACATGTCAGGAAACAGGTGGAGGAAATAATTTAGGACTCTTTAGGACACTTACTGACAGCAAACCTTAAGGGAAATACGAGCAGTATCTTTCTTCACACAGTCACTGCCATAAACTACTGACCTGACCTGTTTTTCATGTACATTTTTATTTAACCAAAATATTATGTCTGTTATTAAATAACTGAATTTTAGAGATGGAACATTATTCACACTTACATGCTGTGTATTAATAGTGCTTATTGCATGCATACTGCTTATTGGCTTGTGTATATACATACATTTCAATACATTCCTATATGAATCAAAGTCCTTGTGTGTGTCAGTATACCTGACCAATAAAAGTTGGTTTAGACTGTAAACTTTAGAGTCTGTCAGTCCCCCCAGGATTTCGCGGGCCAATTTTGAGATAGTTGCGGCCTAAAATACCTGATTGTGAAGATTGTTTTCTAAAAAATTGCAATAAAAGAGTTTTTATTGCAATTTTGTTTTGGCATTTTCTTGCAAAAATGTTTTTTTAAAAAGTATATTTTGTCAAGTATATTTTAACAGTAAACCGGCCTAAACACAAAAGGAAATAGGCCTAAACCCCTAAGCCTTAACCTTACCAAACAGAGAAAAGAAAAGAGTAAGGATTACACAAAATCTAAAGTCATTGTGCTCAATGCAATAAACGCAACAAAACCCATGCTAATGAAAAGCCATAACAGCCATAACAGTATGTCAAATTCAGAGTCAAATTAATTCAGTTATAGAAAAACAAATAGTTGGTGACTTGCCAAGTGTTGTACATCACAGGAAACCAAATCATTAACCCTCTGGAGACTAAGGCCTTTCAGAGACTTTGAGGTTAGTATTTCAACGAACTGTAAACATCTATGCAAAAGTGGCATATATGGTTGTATTCTGAAAAGCCTAACAATAAATAATATGAAAGTAAAGTGAATGTAATACAAACACGTTTTAATTAAATTGAGTGTAAACACAACTGTACAAAAAACAGATTTTAGAGGTCCATTCAGGAACTCCTGAATGTTACTCAAAAGACATACACAAACACCTTATACAGTTGGACAGCCTCCAGCCTTTTTTTAAAAGGTAAACAAAAATACAGTTGAAGTAATGACTTAAGTCAATATTGATAAATGAAGATGAATCTTGATTCTTGAGGCAATTTTCACGCTGTTCTATATGCTTCATAGTGATTTAAATAAAGGAAAAAACAAAATAAAAAATGACATTTAAATCACTATGTGGGCTTTTATTTCTTTCTCTTTAGTATTCAAAATGTGTAAAAAAATAAAATTAAATTTAAAAAAAAACAGCGTCCATGTTCTGGTCAGTAGTGTGGGTTAAGGTCCATTGTTGGATAGGCAGCATCAACAGCCTTCAACCACTCTTTTACCTCTAGGATGTCCATTGAAGAAAGTATGAGAACAGACTGCGCATGCATAAAAATGCCCTCATTTCACACGGCAGAGGGGCAGGGGTGAAATCTGCCCCAACCTCCTGTTTTCATATGTCAGTGGGGAAAGCAAGAATAGGGGGATTTCCTATAAAAACACCATATTTTAGGTTATTTTTGATCACAACAGAAAACCCTTTTTTTCTTCCTTAAGACTGCCTGCCTTGCCACCCCTGACTGCACACCACTGGTAACAGTGTGGACTTGAAAATGGCATACATAGTCAAAGAATTCTTTAAAGCCAAAGATCTATGAATAGCTACAAACATCCGTCACACAGGCAATACCCTCAAGAACAAAAAACTCAACCTCAAACATGTAGTGCAGAAGACCACAGGACAGGTGTGTGTGAAACACTATTCATAATAACAATTTTGGCTTTGGTGTATTCTTTAACTACATACGAAATTAGCTTTAAACTCCATGCTGTCTCAGGGGTGCTGGCAGGATAAGATTCCTACATGCAATGAGCGTGCCGAGTTGTACACACAGAGCCAGTGCCAATTGTATTCATAGTTTTCTAGATTTCACTAATTATGACTTTGAAATCATTCTCATTTCCATTGGCACAGTTCAATAACAACTTAATATTTTTAAATTCAGGTCTATAGTTTGAAATGGCTGGTGGTTGCTGGCTGTGTTTTTCCAAAATAAAGCTTTTGCCAAATGTACCCTTGCATAAAAGATGTGGCCACTGTCATGTCCAGATAAATTAGCCTATAAACTCCTGAATGTTATTTTTGGCCCACCCTGTATATATAGTTTTTTTTACTTTTCTTTCTTTAGTCACTTTTTTCTGTTTTTGTTGCTTTTTTTACTTATTTTACTGTTTCCTTTATAACTGAGGGCATTGATGTAAAAGAGCTTGATTGTTTAATCACAAATACTGTCCACAGAGAAGAAAGTAAAGTAAGAAAGTAAATAAAATAAACAAGTAAATAAAATAAACAAGTAATTTATTGATAAAGATAACAGATTGGGATAACAAAAAGTTTCGCTGATATTTGACAGTGAAAAATAGGATTTGAGGTGGATGCGGATGCAGAGCTGGAGAGGAGTCCTGTACCGGCTGTGGCCAAATTCTTTTGTCTTTGGCTGGAGGCAGCGCCGGCACAGGAAACGGGAGGCCTTTCTAGATGGCTTCAATGGACGTCCTTGCTCCCGAGCACAACATTCCTCCTCCTCCCGGATTTTCCATCTCCAGGCGGTGGACCTTGCAACTGCGTTAGCAGGAGAGGTACTGGAGGCCGTGGCTGCAGCAGTGGTGGTTGTGGAGGGGGTGACACCAGTGTCTGCCCCAGTGGCACTGGTAAACTGGGTGGAATTTGGTATGGAGCTCTCCTGCACTTCTGATGCTTCTCATTCTCCATTAATTTTTCTTTTTTTGTTGGGATGGATCCACTGGGCATTTTCTATTATTAAAGAAAAACATACATACTTAATTACAAATACATTTCATTTCTTTTTGTCATTTCAATCTTAAAACATTGCACACTATTTTGAATATTATTGTGGTATGAAAGTGTCTTAACAGGGAACTGCAATGCAAACATAAGATATACAGACACAAGAGTCATGAAGCTGACTAAAGTAACCTAAAGCACAAGTTAAAGTCAATGAATACATCAACACTGAACAAATCATTATCTCACGGCAACTTTAGAACTTACCTATAGAACCATTGTTTGGACCACATTCCTTAAAATCAGACTCATCGTCCTCTTCAATTTGCACAGGCACAATCTCTTCTTTGCAGATTGAAGTGGGTAATGCACCAATTTCAGTCTTACAGTCAAATTCCATACATGGCAGTTTACTGATATTAGCATCATTATGACCACATTCCTTTGAATCAGGCGCCTCTTCCTCTTTAATTTGCACTGCCAAAATCTCTTCTTTGCACTCCACGTTTGGTAATGTGCTCATTGTAGTTTTACAGTCATATTCCACACCTGGCACCTTAGTTACAGATTCTTTTAAATACGATTCATCTTCCTCTTTAATTTGTACTGGAACATTTTTCTCTTTTTGGCAGACCAATGTTGGTGATGCACTCATTTCCGTTTTAAAGTCATGATCCATTCCAGTCTTTGGGGTGGCACTAGAACAGGAGGTAATGGCACTGTTGGATGGGGTGGCACTGGTGGTTGAGGTGGCAGTGGACGAGGAGGAGGTAATGGCACTGGTGGATGGGGTGGCAGCAATGGCAGAGGCAACGTTGACATTGTCAAGTTGCATTGTCCATGGCCCTGTGTTGGTGGCAGGCTGACTGGATGCATCCAGGGGTAATTGGCGCTGGAGAGGCTGGTGTGGGTGCTTGGGCTGCTGCAGCACAGTCCCTGGGGCAGGCAGGGGGGCTGCTGATGTCTGGGGTACGCTGGCATTCGGAACAGCAGTGGTGGTGATCTCCCTCATCATCATCGCCGTTGTCCTCTGGTTGTCCCTAAAAAAAAAATCAAACCAGAAAAAAAGGATACATTACATTACAATACATATCACAAGCAGACAGACAGACACAAACACAGACACACACCCCACAGGACATTTTATCAAAAAGATAGGATTACTTCTCTGTAACTCATTTAATGAATTGTTTCTTATTATACTTAGACTTATGCATTTCTATGTTTATACCTTTCCCAAACTATTTATGATATTAAAAAAATGTTAAAGGTCAACATTCCTGTTAAAAAAAAAATTAGTCATTGATAAATAATGTTTTTAACATCCTACTTTTACTATCCATATAATAATATGCAGTGTCATAATTATTTTAGTCGCAGTTTTGTATGAACTATTTGCGTGGCTGCTAAGAAACGAAAACCAAATCTGCACGTTCGGAAATCTTCGGACATCTCCGGTGGATGACGTATTCGAAGGGAGTCGGTGGTGTTGTTCTCGCTTCATTCATTGATAGTTGTAGTAAAGTTTTTATATTCGTGCCGGTTAATTATTTCAACCATGCCTAATTATTGTGTAGTGGGAGGCTGCAGAAGTGTGGCTAATAAGGCGTTGGGTATTTCTACCTATTATTTTCCTAAAAACACGGCGATAAGGCGGTCCTGGGTGAGGTTTGTTAGGCAAACCCGAGCGGACTTTGCTGAACCAGGACCTGGAGCAGTTATTTGTTCGCGACACTTTCGGGACGACTGCTTTGATGTGCCATCGGTGTCTGTGCTGGAGTGTCGTCGGGAGTCCATGCTTAATACAAGGTTGGTAATATATGTAGCCCTACGTAGATTGAGTTAGCCATTGATTACGTTAGTCTTTGCAATGTTGTGAAGCGCTGCTAATCACTAGCACCTAGCATCGTTGCCAAGTAACAAGTAAGCAAGAAGTACGTTTCCAAAACCAGCTGATCTCTCTCTCTCTCTCTCTCTCTCTCCCTCTCTCTCTCTTTCTCTCTCTCTGTCCATGTCCTCATCACTTTCGCCGGCTGCTGCATCGGCAGGTGCTGGTGCTTCGGGCTCGTACATGTATGGCCCTATGACGTTTGGCATTATCCCAGCTAGAGTATGTGTCATCTTCATACCCTGTTTCTGATTGAAACAAAGTCCTCTTTTCGGATTCGTCAGAACTGACACTTGAAGTTGACGAAAAGTCAAAGTCTGAAATCTCTGAATCACTGTCCATTGCAAATTTCCGAACCGCTCGTAGTTGCTAAATCGTTGCTGAACAACATAGTAGCCTGTCGACTCCATCGGGTCGACTCCCTTCGGATACGTCACAGTTACGTCACAGATGAGGAATATTTGAGTTTTTGTTTTCGGCTGGCCACTATAAAAAATGCAAACGGTAGAAAATCGGCAGGAGATTTCGATTTATTCATTATGCTGTATTGTTAATGATAATAAGTTAAACTAGGAACGGGCAAAGACGTGAATATTTTAAAAGTCGTGATATTTGATCTTTAAGGGTTTGTGTTTATAATGTGGTATTCATTAGATATTAGGTATATACAAGGTGTTGTACATTGCTTCGGAGAAAAACACCTGCTAAATGCCATAACTGTATGCAAGAGTCATGACTCACCATTGAGTAATGGTCCGCTTGCTCACTTCAAACAGTTGGATGCTGGTGCTTGCCATGAGGGTGGGGCAGTACAGGACCTTGTGCTGAATCTGACGGTAGTCCCTCACGACGGAGTCCCAGCGATGTTTGCGGACCCCTGCAATGCTAGTTGTCTCATGGACATGCACGATCTTCAGCTGCACGATGATGGCCTCCACAAGCCTGCTGAGCTTTGGAGACTGAGCCACCTCGCCCTGCATGTCACTACATTGACATAGATAGATAGAAAGAAAGAGAGAGAGACAAAGACAATGCAAGTGTGGGTTAGGGTGGTACTCAAAACATTGAAATCCATGATGCATCATGTACTGCTGCATCGCTTGTGTTTCTATGACGACATACCGCTTAAGGAATCCCATTCTTGTTGCAGGAGTTTGCTGGGGGCCAGTGTTGAGGTCAATCACTGCCTTGTCCCGCTCTGTCAACCTCTGCCAGAGAGTGATGATCTGGATAGCCTGATGCTGGGTGATGGCCTGGTTCCGTAAAGCCACGAGGGCCTGTGCCAGGGCAACAGTGTGTTGGTAGCCACCGTGACCGTCTGGCCCGATTGCGTCCTGAAGGAAAGAACACACAGAGAGGGCTCATGAAACCACATACCCTCCTACTGCATGTCAACACAGCTAGGTGTGCACACATAGCGCATGTGAACACAGGTGGCCGTGCACTCACGTCCTCATCCTCGTCCTCGTCCTCCTTCCCTTTGACCTCCTGCATGTCCATTACAGCGCTGTCTTCATAATTGCCACAAGATGGAGGCGGGTGGATGGACCCAGATTGGGACTTTGAGGCTTTGGTGACAGTGTCAGGTGTGGTTGTGGCAGGCTCACTGCTGCCCGCTGATGTCTGAAATACAGCATGGTAGTGTTGCTCCAGCTGCTCCTCAGACCCTTCAAAGTCGTTATCGCTGTCCCTCCACTCATCCTTGGCCTCATTTGGCCGTTCATAAACGTCTGGATCATACTGCAGCAGCTTCCAGGAGTACAGGTACTCCAAACCAATTAGTTCCCCTGCACACACACACACACATGAAATTACTGACACCGCAAAGCAATAATACTCAATTTCTGTCACTGAGCTCAGAAGTGATTACACTTTTACGGTTACTCATTTTACAAAGTACAGCACCTTTTATCCAATCAAACCTAACACACTAACCACCTGACCAACACCTATATATATTGTCTGCCTGTACCCTGTTCTCTCTATGTAACCTAAGCTTGATTGTGCTCCTCTACTGTTAGTTGCTTTGAATAAAGAGCATTTGCTAAGTGTAATGTAATGTCATTTTAATCATCCCTGTTAGTCTATGTACATCATGAAATACAGTGTAATTGTGTGACAACATGCAACATTGTGCACCAACACTGTACCTCATGCTATATAATATACCTGTAAAAGGGACTGTTATGATAAAGTATTACTGCTTAAAACGTACCTGTATACTCCCTGGGCTGCATGTATGGTTGAGCCAGCTGGAGCTCAAACTCCTGAGTCAGCTGGTTGAAACTGTGCTGCAGTTGGGCACTAGGGCAACGCGGTGCCAAGGACTGTCCTCCCTCAACTGCCACCTCCCTGTGATCATCATTCCACTGTACCAGCCCTTCCAGCAGGTACACCTGATAGTGCCTGCTACTAGCAGATATGACTAAAAACACAGAGGAGAGCAGCACAGTTAGTACGAGGAGAGAGAAGCAAACAAGTTTGGCTTTGGTGACAATCTAGCTTTTTTAGGAACGTACATGTCTGTGCTAAACACAGTCACAGAGACATGGCTCACCTGGCATGAAGCGGCATAGGTGTCGGTGGAATGATTCAAGGGAAGTGGCCCCTCTTGCGCATTGATAGATGGGGAGCTTCACCCAACCTCTGCCGCTCTCCCCTATCTGGGTGTAGAGCTCCACTCCTGCGGGGTCCTGGATGCAGCGGAGGTGCCTGCGCTGCGTGCTCCAGATCTCCTTCATGCGGGTGTGGTCGATGAGGGGGGTGCCCATGCAGTCCTTTGCCTCCCAGAAGGCATCCAGCACCTCCTGGAGGAGCCTCTCCGTCTCAGTCACACCCCGTGTGCGGCGCCGACAGTGGCGGAAAAGCTCCCTGGCAGACAGCTTCACGTCCCTATTCCACTCCTCCTCAAGCTTCTGGTCCTTTTTCAGGCGGGTGAGGTCTCCGGCATCCCACTTGAAGATGGCCAGGGACAGCTGCGCCATGAAGCGGCCATACAGCTGGTGCCTGTCTGATGTAACGCCTCTCGCAAACTGCTGCACTAAGTGCCATGGGTCCAGGCGGACCGCCATCTTGTGCCACTCGTGAAAGAGCTCTGATGTTTTTGTCCGTCCTTCAGCGCCACAGCAGTTCCGGTCCACATACATGAGCTTTGGAGGCACCTTCCCAGCTTCACGGTACCGTCGCATTAGTCCATCTGCCATGTCGGCGAGTCCATCCCCCTCAGCTTTGGTGAGGACGGACATGAGAACCTGCCCGTACTCGTTTGCTACATTAGTTATCCCGGCAGATGTCCCAAAACCGCCCGCATACTTTCTGGAGACCTGTAACAACACAAAATGTATTCAGTACTTCACTTGCTTCACTTACGTTACATTGCATTTATATTGTACAAGTTTACGTACATATGGAATTACATGTAGACACACTGCATGGTGGTACACTGGTGGGAGGACTGCTGTGGTGAACAACTGAACTTACCTTCCTGGTTGAGTCGATTGTCAAGATGTCACCAAATATCGAGGTGACCCTGGCCATTGTCTCCTTTAGTCTCATCAGGGCATCCCTGACATAGACAAAGAGCAGACTGGACACGTCGGGCACCCGGCGCATGGTGGGAAGAGTCGCCACCTGCAGTTCCTCGCCGGGTGCATTGAGCTTGCGGACCACAGAGAGGTACAACGCAGATCTTGCCATCCACTCCCTTCTGTGTTGTTCCACTAGGGAGGCGTGGAAGTGAGTAGCACTGTAGCCCAGATTGCCCTTAAGCAGCCCGAGTAGTGTTCTATCGCAGGACAACCTGGGAGGGACGTCAGAGGTTACTAGAGAAACACAAGCAAGATCACTACTGCACTACTACACTACTGCATTTATACCACTGTGTTTAAGTACATCAATGTAACTAGAAACAAGCACAAGACACAAAATAGCTTTCAAAACAAACAACGTGCTAGATATCCAAATGACTTTAATGGTAACATTGAAGTGAAAATCATCATCTTCATTATTAAAGTGGTTGGTCCATCTAGCAAGCAGTGTTGCGCTTTTTGTTTGTGTTTACACAAGTTGTATTTAGTGATATAGCGTCACCTGCAATATACTCCACTAAGTTCTTGTCTAGCCATTTTGACAGTGTGACTTACTTCTGGGTGAGAACAGCTGGGAATTCCTCACGGTGTGTGATGTCCAGCTGTTCCAAGATGTTATGTGACCAGCCAGCCACCTTCCTGTGACAGGAACTGCACTCCAGGCACTCTGTGGCCATGAAGTACCAGCCATTCATGCTCAAGACCCTCCGGATATCCCCATAGAGTCCAGCACTTGCAAGCTTACCCCTACAGGTAGGGCAGCAGAGTTGGTATGCCCACATCCTGTAGGGCATCCACAGGAAGAAGGGGCGCTGAAAGAAGGCGTGGGCTGTGGCAGGAGGTTGGGTGTAGACAGGCCGGGGGCCTGGTGGGTACCACCACAGACGGAGTTCAGAGGTTAGGCCCACCTGTCCACTGGCTGCCCTCCTGAACAGGGCCTGGCCCACCCAATCCTGCTGCTCCTCAGGCAAGGTTAGTCTCCAGGCAAATGGAAGCAGCTGAAACACAAAACATTAGACGGTTACAGCATTTAGCAGCCACTTGTGCTGAACTCAAAACACCTCATTGTTAGTGAGCTGAACTTGAAACACACCGCGTGCACACACACACACACACACAAACAAACACAAACACACTACTGAGCATACCTGTGTGCCGGAGACAGATTGCTGATCAGGGGGCCTGTCTGGATCCCTAGCCATGGTAAGAGGGGCAGGAGTGAGGTCATGACCATATTCATTTAGACCAGATTCATCTTCCTCTTTAATTTCCACGGGAAAAAGGTTCTCCTCTTTGCAGATCAATATTGGGGATGCACAATCAGGCTTTTTGTCCACTTCATGGTCTTGGTGAAAATCATCAAATTCTTCTTTGAACTTCTTCTCTGACATGGCCAGCGGTAGTCTGTTCAGTACATTTAATTCTTCCTTCCTACATCGCGAGAACAGTGCAGTGAGTTTACACCGAAATTACTCCTGCAGTATTTCTCTATTACAAAGAGAGCTCACCTCCACAGTATCAGGATCTACCCTGAAAGGTGATTTTAGTGCTCTTGACTGCAGTCTTTATCACAACTTTCACTGTTGCTGACCCCTGTTGCTTGTTTCGGCTCAAACCAATCAGGTGCTGGAGTTTTTAAACACAAAAGAGAATGACAAAGGGTCATGGGTGGGAATCTAAAGTGTTAAGAGTTCTGTTCACACATTTGATGGTTTTCAGATGGGCATAGCCACAGTTCAACCTGCAGAACCACCAGGTGCCTGTGAAGTTGTGCAAGGAGATTTAATGTTTGTTTTGTGTTTGTTTTCTGCAAAGAAAATACAGTTGCCCTCATGATTGTTTTGTAAACATTTAGAAATTAAGGTCTTAATTTATAAAATCTGTACAGTTCTTTCCTGAGTTCCAACAGAATCAGAATACTAATCAGAACACCACCTGGTGGAACATGGTATAGTTGTTCATGCAAGAGTTCAATAATGGGCTCAAAATACAAAACAAACAGCAAATAAAACAAATACTGTAAAGGAAGATAAAATAATGAATGATATACATATAATGAAGAATATATAAACCTTATGTGCATTTTGTACATATCTACATCCCGTAGATTATATTTGAAGTTAGCCAGTACATAAATTATACTTATAGTATAGTATTCATAATTACTATACATTACATTGCATTTACTTGACTCCCTATCCAGAGCGGCTTACAATGAATTAGGTACAGAGGCAGTCCCCCTGGAGTAATGTGGGGTTAGATGCCTTGCTCAAGTGCATTTCATTTTTGGATGAGGGTGCAGGATAGCACTGGTTATTCACTCCCCGCACTCACATTTTTCGCCAACTCCACCCATCACCTGCAGGAATGCAGCACTTGGAATGGAGATGACCAAGAAAGGTTAATGGAATTTAATGTAAATAGAAACTATTCGCACAACTGATGGTCCTCATAGGACACTGTGGAGAAGTGGACCGAGATTTGAGCAGCAGAAGGTGAGAATGGTGAGGATCGACATCATGTTTTTTTTAAAGAGAGTATCAGTAAATAGGATTCATTTTTTTTAGCATCCAACTATAGTTCTGTAACACTATGTAACAGCAGTAAACCAGGGCGACAAACTACAAAAAGCAGCATTATGTGCAACGGTGGACAGAAAGGCTTGAGAAAGTAAAAGTAATGCCATTCTAATTAGAATATCATGAAAAATGTATAGCAGTAATTCCATTCAAAAAGTGAGACTTGTATATCTTATTCATTCATTACACACAGGATGATATATTTTTTATATGTTTATTTCTTTGATTTTAATGATTATAACTGACAACTAATGAAAATCCCATTAGTCAGTATCTAAATTAGAATATTACTTAAGACCGATACAAAAAAAGATTTCTAGAAATGTTGGCCAACTGAAAAGTATGAGCATGTACAGCATTCAATACTTAGTTGGGGGTCCTTTTGCCTGAATTAATGCAGCAATGCAGTGTGACATACTGATTGTGACATGGAGTCATTCAGTATTTGGCACTGCTCAGGTGTTATGAGAGCCCAGGTTGCTCTGATAGTGGCTTTCAGCTCTTCTGCATTGTTGGGTCTGGCGTATCGCATCTTCCTCCTCACAATTAAGGTCAGGCAAATTTGCTGGCCAATTAAAAACAGGGACTCCATGGTCTTTAAACCATGTACTAGTAGATTTGGCACTGTGTGCAGGTGCCAAGTCCTGTTTGAAAATAAAATCTGCATCTCCATAAAGTTGGGCAGTAGCAGGAAGGAGGAAGCATGAAACGCTATAAAACTTTCTGGTACTCACTGCGTTGACAGTGGACTCAAGAAAACACAGGGGACCAATACCAGCAGATAACATGGTACCCCAGACCATCACTGACTGTGGAAACTTTACACTCGACCTCAAGCAACATGGATTTTGTGCCTCTCCTCTCTTCCTTCAGACTCTGGGATCTTGGTTTTCCAAGGACATGCAAAATGTACTTTCATCAGAGAACATAACTTTGGACCACTCAGCAACATCTCAGTCCTTTTTGTCTTTAGCCGAGGCAAAATGCTTCTGATGCAATCTCTTTTTCAATAGTGGCTCGACACAAGGAATGTGACAGCTGAAACCCATGTCTTGTATACATCTGTGCGTAGTGGTTCTTGAACCACTGACTCCAGGTGCAGTCCACTCTTTGTGAATCCCCCCCCCCCACATTTTTGAATGGGTTTTGCTTCACAATCCTTTCCAGGATTTGGACAACTGTCAGGTCAGCGGTCTTCCCCATGATTGTAGGCCTATAGCCTACAGAACTAGATTGGGCTACCATTTAAAGGCCTTTGCAGGTGTTTTAAGTTAATTAGCTGATTAGAGTGTGGCACTAGGTACCTTCAATATTGAACCTTTCCACAATACTCAATTTGGGATTTTCATTAGTTGGCAGTTATAATCATCATGTTAAAAGAAATAAACACTTGGAATATGTCAGTATGTGTGAAATGAATGTATACATTATACATGTTTCACTTTTTGAATGGAATTACTGAAATAAATTAACTTTCATGATATTCTATATGACCAGCACCTTTATATTCCTTCTGCCTGTGCTCTTAACACAAGTGATTTCACTAACTAGCTCATCTACATGGCTGAAGAGGTGTGCTAATTAGGATCAGCTGGTTCAGTAAAGTGGCTTGAAAAAATATGTGAGGATTTTTACTTTCTTAACCCGGGATGTGCGTTTCTGGTTATGTGGCCTCCTACAGGTCTTAGCAAACATGTTATAACATCATGCTATTGAGACACAATGAAATGGCCAGTCTTTAATATTCAAGGAAATGAATTACTTTGGATGCAGACGCATCGTAAGCTTAATATAACAATCGTGTTTTGTACCCATCATAACTTCCATATATGAACCATGCCACTGAAGTGTCTTTACGACTACGGCTTAAGTATGTTGCTCTAATAGGCTACAGCTTGCAGTGTATTTAGGGTAGCCTACCATTGACTATTTACCATACTGCTACACACAATCGATAAAGGAGTGCTTACCGTCTCAGCCTAAAGGTGCTCAGCAAAGGTGATATGCCAGCCAGTTTAAATGAACTGCACACGTTCAACTTTCAACTTGGTAAAAATTCTGCCTGTGGTGTGAACGCACTGCTCTCGTCCAACTTTCTGGTCTTTAGCACTTAGCGAACGTAATTCAAACGCATAGCTACTTGACAGTACCGGGACAGTACTCCTGCTGTGTGAAGCCCATAGACAGTAGATGCCAGCGACACTAGCGAGGCACTAGCCCGCCACTCCGTTTTTTTTTTTTTTTCAAAATAAAAGTTATTTTTTTTTAAAAACTATTTCTTTGGAAGAATATCAATAAAGAAATGCACATTCCTTCCAAGAAATTCCTTCTAAAAGGTGAAAGAGACGTTAACTACAAATAAAAATAAACTAATGAACATAAGTTACCACAGAAATACACACATGACGTTTGAACTGTGTCGCTGGAAAAACAAGTTGTGCATATGTAAAAGGGGGTGAAATTGAATGCTTATACCATGTCCTTTGAGAATTTCAACAGGTATTAAGGCAGCATTTGTCTTTGTAGGTACCAGGCTATAGAAAATCTCAGCCGAATGGTATGTATTAGGCCTACCATAGTAATGCACACATGACTTTCAAGTTGTGTGACTAAGAAAACAACAACTTCTGAATATCTGATATGGGGGTAAAACTAAATCCTCATATCATGTCCTTTAAGAATAAAAACAGGTAATTATTCAGAATTCGTCCGTGTAGGTACCAGGCCATAGAAAATAGCAGCCGAATGGTACCTATTAGACCTACCATTACTATACACACATGACCTTAATATTGTGTGGAAAACAAGAAGTTGTGCATATATAAAAGGGGACTGAAATTACATCCTAATATCATGTACTTTAAGATTATTAAATGGCCTTTATGTTGAATTCGTCCCCCATATTAGATATGCACAACTTGTTGTTTTCTCAACCACACAGTTTTAAGGTCATGTGTGCATTACTATGGTAGGCCTAATATTTACCGTTGCCTGGTAAACCAGCCCCTCGTACTTCATTTCATTTTGTACAGAGGATTTGGCTGTGTTGTATTGAGAAACATTTTCTGCCAAGAGGTGTAGACTCTACTGGAACTTGAAAATGATTGGATCTGCCTTTTCCCAGTCGCGAACATCTGATCCTGATGTATGCAGTCTGGCTATACACTTGTCTACACACTACAATTCAAATGTAGTTATTGCCATCGTTTACAAACACTCCCTCTGTTGGCTGATTGGTTAGGCAAGATTCTGCCTGAGAACACCATGTCACTGTAACAGGTTTGTACCCTCTGTACAAACGAAATAAACTACGAGAGCGGGGTTTACCAGGCTAGGGCAGCTGTAGCCTAGTGGTGAGAGTTGGTCTTGGGATGGGAGGGTAGCAGGTTTGAATACCGGTCCAGTAGGAGGGATGGGGGACTAAACAACTAGTGCTCTTCCGCACCCTGATCCATGGCTGAAGTGCCTTTCAGCAAGGCATCTATTCAGCTCCAGGGACTGCAACTAAAACCCTGTGCCTAAATAACTGTAAGTGTAATGTAATGCATGTGTATACATTTAAAAACCTGTTTTGAGAAGGTTCATTTTTGACAATGGAACATTATGGAAAACATTAGCAATTTACAGTGACCATAAATTTTGGATTTCTTTCTTCTGTTAGCTTACTTTCTAGGCATTTGTGGTTATGCTTCATGTGTTCTTTCATATCTGCAAAATGTTTAATACCTAAGTAAGTTACCAACTTGACAGCCACCCCAGAAAATAATATAACCATACTTCTTTTAAAGGCAAATACACTGGTAATGTATGGTGATGCACATTGATGTAGTCTATCTTTGGAAAGAACCACAATGGTTAAAAGAACAATGAAAAAATACACTGACTTTTATTGGATGTTCAGTAGAATGTTCAGTTAAGACAGTCATTATTAAGTAAGGTCTACGGAAAGTATAGGTCATGTCAGGATGGTTCAGAGATTGGCGCTCATCAATGATGGGACACAGAATTCAAGTCACATTACAGCTGGAGTTTGCACATTTTGAGAGCACTGGCACAGACCTTAGGAAAAAGAACGATAACAAAAACCATGACCACTAAGAAAAGATCTTCTTTCAGTGAGTTGCCCTTCAGGAAGGTGAGCCATGTTGTCTTCTTTTGCATGCTTTTTGCCATCTTCTTTTCCATTTCTGCCTTCCTGACCTCATCAACTACTCTGCGCCACTCCAGCCCTCTGTCACTCAGTTTCCTTTCGTTGTTTCTGGTCCACATCTTGTTGGGGGTCGGTTCTCTGAAGGTCACGGCTCTAGTGGCATCTTCTGCTCTCAGGGGAAGAGAGCTCCAGAGATTGTTTGCCTCTACAGTCTTGCGGTTCCTGTGGATCTTGCGGATCCTATCTTGTCTGGTCTGTTCCTTCTCCTGCTGGAGGCGGTAGGCCTGCAGACAGGCTCTTTCCCTGCTCAGGGCCGCCTGCCTCTGCCTCAGCCTCTGCTCCTCGCTCATCCATTTGTTGTTAGTGTCTGGAGCTGCCTTTCTCTTGAACAAACGGCTACACCAATGAGCCAGAGCCTTTCCCAGTGTCTTCATTTGCTTCTTCTGTCTGTTGTCCTGTTTCTTATGCATCTTGTTTTCTTCATCTTTGTCTGTCATGAGCTGTGAGATGTCAGTGTTTCTCCACTTCATCATCCCAGCATTGCCGTGTTTGTACTCTCCTTGCCCCTGCTCGTCATCAGGCTTGTCAGGTTGAGCAGAACTGCACAGGCAGCACGCGAGGAGTACAACTTGCCATCCTCGTCCAGCGACCTTTCCACTCCTCACAGGCCTCGGACATTCCTGGCAATCGCCCCCTCCTCCTTCTCCTGCCATGACGGGCTTCACAGCCACGTCTCTGACCTATCTCATCAACTTCACACTAATCTGGACAGAAAATGGAGTAGAGAAAGATAGTTAGATGGAAGAATCAGAGAAAAGTTTTATCCAATCCAATTAACCTACATGAGCCTTGTGACCCTGTACGATTATAGTATCACTAAGCAATCAGAAAATTTGGTTAACTTTGTCTTATGTCTTTAAATCTGTGATCTGTCTATATACTTGTCCAGATATCAACATTTAAAGTCTTTTTAACATTCAACATTAACTTTTTTTTAGTCTTTTTGCAACTAAATGAATATGAATGAGTTATGCATTCATCAAGGTAGTATTTCCGTATGTTTTTTTGTTAAATATCGCTATATTTTATCTTACCTCAATGTAATGTAGCACGCCGTTTTCCAGTCGTATAACTGTCTGTTTCATTCAGAAGGTTACGGTGGTTTTGTGGAACTTTGCTGACAGTGATGTCATAATGGTTTGGGGGGAAACGGTCTTCTTGACTGTTCTTACCAGGCCTACTCACCCCCATTGTTAGTAGTGTATTAATTAATTTGGAGTTTTTTGCTTGACTTGACATCGTTTGGTCCGGAAAAAAACATCAACTCAACCGGTGTTCAAATGTTCAAATTGTTAGCCTAGCAATGTCTATTTTAGGTTAAGGTTTTTCTGTTTGATTTCTGCGATTTCAATGAATATTTCTCGGTCTTATTTCTAAATGCAAAGTGCTGTAAACAAAAAAAAAACAAAACAATGCGAAGTACAGACGATATAATTTTTTATTCAATTACCTTGCTGATGTCGCCTGCGACTTGTAAAACATACAATTCCATCTTATTTCCACCAGGTGTCACTTCAAGGCAGTTAACTATAGTATAGAGATACAAGGCTTTAGTTCAGTTGACCGCTTTACAAGGATAATTTTAACCTAACATGTTACTCCCTAGTACATTGTATGTTGTTTAGCTTTTAAAATGCACATTGTAATTGTGTAGTTTGCTAACTTAAATATGCACCATTGTTTGGTAGATAACACTGAGATTAGGCTGTTTTTGTTATCACTCACAGACCAGGCAAGTCTGGTTTTGGACCCACAAGTAGACTCACAGAAATGTTTCATTGAAGGGTTTTTTAATAATGGAAAACACAGGGCAAAAAAAAAAAAGATAGAGGCATGGCAACTAGAACAGTTCAAAAACAAAGCAATGAATTCAGAACAAAAATCATACAAAGAATTCTCACCTCAGTTTAAGCAAAGACAACACTTTAAGTAACACCAATCTTCCAGCAAAGCTTGGTGCTGCTATTTAATATAAAAGGTTTGAGCAGATGTACGAGGCAATTTTCAAAAACAGATCCCAGGACAATTGACAGGTTGATGAGTTGATGTTTAATACTTACTGGGGGGCAGCCATTACCTACGGGTTAGGGCTTCAGGCTTTAAACTGAAGGGTTGCCGATTCAACTCCTGACCAGTGGATCATGCCTGAAGTGCCCTGGGCAAGGCACCTCACCTCACCTCACAGCTACCTGGGTGCTGTCACAGGCAGGTAGCCCACTGCTCCAGGTTAGTATGTGATTCACAAAGACACATTTCCCTCAAGGGTTAAAAAAAGTAAATCAAAGCGGGTCCCCCTATGGTATAAAGAGGGACCATATAATGGTATGAAATTGTACTGACCTAACTGAAAATATACACATAACTGAACCTGACAGTGTTGATCAGTAGAGCTGATGGTGATGGTGAACTCTATTTACATTAGTGTCATTACACTCACAATTCAAACAGCAGCCAAGTTCCTCCTTTACTCTCAGACAAAGCTCTAGAGGTGACCATATGGAGGAGAGAGTCTATCCGCCCTGAACGGACCCTTTCTGGCCTGTTCATGGTAATTTTCCCCTTACCTCAGGAACAGGCTCCAGTGAGTCCTTAAATTCTAAAGTTGTCAGTAGGGTTATTTAAATATACACCATTTACTGTGATACTGCCAACACGTTTTTGTGTTTTTACAAAACCTATTCTTGGAGATATTCAAGAAATTGTTAACTCTTTGTGATCTTTTTTTGCATCATTTTATTTCAGTGTTGTCTGTATACGCATCAAAGAGCAGAGTAATTGTTCTGTTTGAGTAATACGTGTAGTTGTTTAAATAATCAAAGTTTACCTTCACTCATCACATGTTCAATGTATTATTTTTTGCAATGTCCCCTCCCCTCTAAAAACAGTAGCTGGTTCTACAAAGTACCATCTAAACATTGCTGTAGCTCAATTTAACTGCTTATTCTGCAAGTTCAGAAGCTTACAACTACAAAAGCTGAGGTAAGGATGTGAAACATTTACCGATGCCATTACACTGAAATTAGAGTTGTAGACAATAGCACTGGCAGTCAAACATAGTTGAGCACTTGATCATGCACATCACATACACCAAGAAGACCAACAAACCATGTGAAATCAAGTTTATTTATTTATTGGTAAAATGTCAGGCAGCAACGAAGTGAAGGAAATCTTCAAGCATATTTCTGTTGGAGCAGCCTGGTGAGTTGTGGGGTTGAGACTAGGAGATTCTACAAGACAAGATTTACCGTCAACATCAAAACAATCTGAATTGAAATCCCATTACAGCATACTATGGCAGCACAGTGTCCAAGTTTGGGCAGAGGTGATCTGGTTGTGGACACAAGAACTACATTTTAAAACCAAATAGTCATAGCTTCACTACTCAAGTATAACAAGAGTTGCATAAACATACCTAGTGCAGATTGTCACCTGTCGCATCGGTTTGTGCAGAAGTCGTCTGGTTTTGGGACTGAGGCGCTTGGGTGGTGACCACGTAATCATTCAGTTCACCTTGAAAGGTTCAAAACCCATACAGTAAACGTTGAATCTATTCCAGAGATCCACGATAACCATTGAGTGAAAAATGCAGCCTACGATTACCTGTAATTTCCATATGGACAGAGGTTGTCTGGTTCTGAGTATTTGGTGCTTGAGTGGTGATCGGATCATCCTCTTTTGGCTCACCTTGACATATCAGTGCAATGGACAGCCAAAAAGTTAGATTGAGGAAACAAAAAACGAACTAAACCACATTACAACTACTATGGTGGCAACTCAACTTTGGATTCCCCAAATGGGAATCAGTTAAAATATAACCTGTAGGCATCCTTTATAGCAGAAATCTAGAAACCATGACAAATTCACAGGTAGTATGGGCCTTACCAGTAATGGCTGTGTGAGCAGGCACAGTCTCATTTTGGGGAAGCCCTGTGGTGGACTCCACTGCATCTTCACTCAACTCACCTTTAAAACAGCAACATATTTACTATTCAACGAATACGCCAACCGCTTCATAAACATACAACGCAATTGGTAGAGACCAACCTTTACCTTCAGTTTGGGCAGAGGTGGTCTGGTTTTGGGACTTAGGCGCTTGGGTGGTGACCACATCATCGTTCATTCCACCTTGAAAGGTTCAGCCATACAGTAAATGTTGAATCCACGAAAAACATTGCGTGAAACGCAGTCAACGATACATTACCTGTGATTTCCATTTCGACAGAGGTTGTCTGGTTCTGAGTATTTGGTGCTTGAGTGGTGATGGGATCATCCTCTTCTGGCTTACCTTGACACATCAGTGCAATGGACAGCCAAAAATTATATATGGAGAAAAACACCTAAACCACATTACTAAAGGTGTTCTGACATGGTGTTGTGGTGGCAACTCCAGCATCAACTTTGTATTTAACAGATTCCCATTTGGGGAACCCAAACTATAGGCACCCTTTATAGCAGAAATCTAGAAACCATGACAAATTCACAGCGAGCATGGGCCTTACCAGTAATGGTTGTGTGAGCAGGCACAGTCTCATTTTGGGGAAGCCCTGTGGTGGACTCCACTGCATCTTCACTCAACTCACCTTTAAAACAGCAACAAGATTTTTAGTACTAAACAAATACATCAACGGTTTCATGAACATACAACACATTTGGTAGAGACTGTAACCTTCAGATTCAGTTTTGGCAGAGGTGGTCTGGTTTTGGGACTTAGACGCTTGGGTGGTGACCACGTCATCATTCATTCCACCTTGAAAGGTTTACAATAATGGTAAATGTTTAATCCATTTCAGAGATCTATGAAAAGCATTGCGTGAAAAATGCAGCCTACGATACATTACCTGTAATTTCCATTTGGACAGCGGTTGTCTGGTTCTGAGTATTTGGTGCTTGAGTGGTGATGGGATCATCCTCCTTTGGCTCATCTTGACATATCAGTGCAATGTACAGCCAAAAATTATATATGGAGAGAAAAAAAAAAAAAAAAAGAAAGCACATTACAACTACCACGGTGGTTCTGACATGATGTGGTGGCAACAAAAGCATCTTCAACTGAATTAACTTTGCATTCCCCAAAAGGGAACCAGTTAAAATACTAACTATATTCCTAGATTCCCATTTGGGGAACCCAAACTATAGGCATCCTTTATAGTAGAAATCTAGAAACCATGACAAATTCACAGGTAGTATGGGCCTTACCAGTAATGGTTGTGTGAGCAGGCGCAGTCTCATTTTGGGGAAGCCCTGTGGTGGACTCAACTGCATCTTCACTCAACTCACCTTTAAAACAGCAACATATTTCCAACTCAACGAATACACCAACCATTTCATGAACATACAATGCATTTTGTAAAGATCACAAAAAAAACCCTCCTTGGACTACAAAAACATTAAACTGCCTCATTATGAGAGTCTACAAAACTGTGATCATACCCTTTGGGGGAATCTGTCCTTTGGCTGGAGGGCATTTAACTGGAGAACTGAAAACTGAGACCAAAATGGTGAAGTTATTCAAAAAAATAGCCTGTGTGCACAATTCTCATGACAAACCATGACATAGAAAATTCATTGTAAAACCACTTACCATCACAGACTAATACATTAACCAAAACGATCAAAGGAATAAGGAACTGCATGATGCTGAAATTACGATGAAAACTATCACCAACAAGCACAACAAACTCCAAATCTCTGTTGCCCCTTAAATAGAGCCCTACTCTTCGCACTGCAGCTTCATGCTCGTTAAATATGCTGTGGGTGTCCCAGCTGAGACTCGTTAAGGAAGACGAGGATGGTGAATAGAACAGATCCAAGTTTTTCCTGCACAAATCAAGTACAGAATTACAGCTGGACTGAATAATGTACATACACTGCACACTATGCTATGTGTACTATCTATAAATATATTTACCAGTACCATGGAAACAAGCTGGTTACACTAGATAATGCATATATAACATGTTACACTTATGAGTTATGAGTGTTTAGTTGAAGTTTGGATGTTGCATGGAAATTCTGTAAGTCAGCTGACATTAGTACAGAGTTTTAAATCAGGAATTTAAACTCATATGTCATTCCAAACACTCCCTAATCCATGACTTGGTGGTACCTAGTTGGACTGTCTTAATGTGTAAGCCAATACAAAGAAAGAGACTGAAGCAGAACTGAAACATCATTGAACTTTACAGTGACCATACATTTTTTATTTATTTCTTCTGTTAGCCTACTTTCTAGGCTTTTGTGATTATGCTTCATGTGTTCTTTCATATCTGCAAAATGTTTAATACCTAAGTAAGTTATCAACTTGACAGCCACCCCAGAAAATAATATAACCATATTCCTTTTAAAGGCAAATACACTGGTAATGTATGGTGATGCACATTTTTCATAATTGATGTACTCTATCTTTGGAAAGAAACACAATGGTTGAAAGAACAATGAAAAAATACACTGACTTTTATTGGATGTTCAGTAGAATGTTCAGTTAAGACAGTATATCATTAAGTAAGGTGTAAGGAAAGTGTAGGTCCATGTCAGGATGTTCAGAGATTGGCTGTCATCAATGTTGGGACACAGAATTCAAGTCACATTACAGCTGGAGTTTACACATTTTGAGAGCGCTGGCACAGACCTTAGGAAAAAGAACGATAACAAAAACCATGACCAGTAAGAAAAGATCTCCTTTCAGTGTGTTGCCCTTCAGGAAGGTCAGCCATGTCGTCTTCTTTTGCATGCTTTTTGCCATCTTCTTTTCCATTTCTGCCTTCCTGACCTCATCAACTACTCTACGCCACTCCAGCCCTCTGTCGCTCAGTTTCCTTTCGTTGTTTCTGGTCCACATCTTGCTGGGGGTTGGTTCCCTGAAGGTCACGGCTCTAGGGGCATCTTCTGCTCTCAGGGGAAGAGAGCTCCAGAGATTGTTTGCCTCTACAGTCTTGCAGTTCCTGTGGATCTTGCGGATCCTATCCCGTCTGGTCTGTTCCTTCTCCTGCTGGAGGCAGTAGGCCTGCAGACAGGCTCTTTCCCTGCTCAGGGCCGCCTGCCTCTGCCTCAGCCTCTGCTCCTCGCTCATCCATTTGTTGTCAGTGTCTGGAGCTGCCTTTCTCTTGAAAAAATGGCTACACCAATGAGCCAGAGCCTTTCCCAGTGTCTTCCTTTGCTTCTTCTGTCCGTTGTCCTGTTTCTTATGTGTCTTGTTTTCTTCATCTTTGTCTGTCATGAGCTGTGAGATGTCGGTGTTTCTCCACTTCATCATCCCAGCATTGCCGCGTTTGTACTCTCCTTGCCCCTGCTCGTCATCAGGCTTGTCAGGTTGAGCAGAACTGTACAGGCAGCACGCGAGGAGTACAACTTGCCATCCTCGTCCAGCGGCCTTTCCACTCCTCACAGGCCTCGGACATTCCTGGCAATCGCCCCCTCCTCCTTCTCCTGCCATGACGGGCTTCACAGCCACGTCTCTCACCTATCTCATCAACTTCGCACTAATCTGGACAGAAAATGGAGTAGAGAAAGGTAGTCAGATGGAAGAATCAGAGAAAAGTTTTATCCAATAGTTTCTTTATAAACAGTTTAACCTACATGACCCTTGTGACCCTATACGACTATAGTATCACTAAGCAATCAGAAAATTTGGTTAACTTTGTCTTATGTCTTTAAATCTGTGATTGTCTATAGGCCTATACTTGTCCAGATATCAACATTTAAAGTCTTTTTAACATTCAACATTTTAACTTTTAACTTTAACTTTTAAGTCTTTTTGCAACTAAATGAACATGAATAAGTTATGTAATCAAAGTTAATTAACTGTACATTCATCAAGGTAGTATTTCCGTATGTTTTTTGTTAAATATCGCTATATTTTATCTTACCTCAATGTAATGTAGCACGCCGTTTTCCAGTCGTATAACTGTCTGTTTCATTCAGAAGGTTACGGTGGTTTTGTGGAACTTTGCTGACAGTGATGTCATAATGGTTTGGGCGGGAAACAGTCTTCTTGACTGTTCTTACCATGCCTACTCCCCTACATTGTTAGTAGTGTATTATTGATATTAATTTGGAGTTTTTTGCTTGACTTGACATCGTTTGGTCGGGGAAAAAACATCAACTCAACCGGTGTTCAAATGTTCAAATTGTTAGCCTGGCAATGTCATTAAGGACTTCTGTTTGATTTCTGCGATTTTAATGAATATTTCTCGGTCTTATTTCTAAATGCAAAGTGCTGTAAATAAAAAAAAACAATGCGAAGTACAGACGATATCATGTTTTATTCAATTACCTTGCTGATGTAGCCTGCGACCTGTAAAACATACAATTCCATCTTATTTCCACCAGGTGTCACTTTAAGGCAGTTAACTGTAGTATAGTATAGAGATACAAGGCTTTAGTTCAGTTGACCCCTTTACAAGGATAATTTTAACCTAACATGTTACTCCCTAGTACATTGCATGCTGTATGGCTTTTAAAATGCACATTGTAATTTTGTAGTTTGCTAACTTAAATATGCACCATTGTTTGGTAGATAACACTGAGATTAGGCTGTTTTTGTTATCACTCACAGACCACGCAAGTCTGGTTTTGGACCCACAAGTAGACTCACAGAAATGTTTCATTGAAGGGTTTTTTAATAATGGAAAACACAGGCCAAAAAAAAAAAGATAGAGGCATGGCAACTACAACAGTTCAAAAACAAAGCAATGAATTCAGAACAAAAATCATACAAAGAATTCTCACCTCAGTTTAAGCAAAGACAACACTTTAAGTAACAACAATTTTCCAGCAAAGCTTGGTGCTGCTATTTAATATAAAAGGTTTGAGCAGATGTACGAGGCAATTTTCAAAAACAGATCCCAGGACAATCGACAGGTTGATGAGTTGATGTTTAATACTTATTGGGGGGCAGCCATTACCTACGGGTTAGGGCTTCAGGCTTTAAACTGAAGGGTTGCCGATTCGACTCCTCACCAGTGGATCATGCCTGAAGTGCCCTGGGCAAGGCACTTAACACCTCACTGCTACCTGGGTGCTGTCACAGGCAGGTAGCCCACTGCTCCAGGTTAGTGTGTGATTCACAAAGACACATTTCCCTCAAGGGTTAAAAAAAATAAATCAAAGCGGGTCCCCCTACGGTATAAAGAGGGACCATATAATGGTATGAAATTGTAATGACCTAACTGAAAATATACACATAACTGAACCTGACAGTGTTGATCAGTAGAGCTGATGATGGTGAACTCTATTTACATTAGTGTCATTACACTCACAATTCAAACAGCAGCTGAGTTCCTCCTTTACTCTCAGACAAAGCTCTAGAGGTGACCATATGGAGGAGAGAGTCTATCCGCCCTGAACGGACCCTTTCTGGCCTGTTCATGGTAATTTTCCCCTTACCTCAGGAACAGGCTCCAGTGAGTCCTTAAATTCTAAAGTTGTCAGTAGGGTTATTTAAATATACACCATTTACTGTGATACTGCTAACACGTTTTTGTGTTTTTACAAAACCTAATCTTGGAGACATTCAAGAAATTTTGTTAACTCTTTGTGATGATCCTTTTTGCATCATTTTATTTCAGTGTTGTCTGTAAGCTCATCAAAGAGCAGAGTAATTGTTCTGTTTGAGTAATATGTGTAGTTGTTTAAATAATCAAAGTTTACTTTCACTCATCACATGTTCAATGTATTATTTTTTGCAATGTCACAAATTGAAAGAAGACAAAATATTCTCATTGTTCAGAGAAGTTTTACAGAAGCACCACGACCCACCCTGAACCCAGGATAAAGGGGTTCAGTGAATGTTGTATAAACTTTGTGCAAGAGAGTCATTCTGTCAGAGACACTGTAAAAGGACAAAGTTCCTGCCCTGTAATTCACATACACTCCTATTCTAGAGGTGGGAATGATAGAGATTTTAGTTTTTTTACCGTTGTGCCAGAAAGTGCTTTCTCTAATTTCACATGGCAGACACCAAGATTTCGTATCATTTCTAATATCACACTTAGCGCTATTATCTCCCCTGGTTATGCTTTCGTATGCCACTGCAATTTCGACCTGAGAATCATTCTTCAGATCCAGCTCAGCCTCCCAATAAGCGCGTCTACAAAAGCCCTGTTCACACAACACCTGAGCATATGTTATAAATCTGTCTGGATGATGTGGGTAAGGCTGCTCCTTCCTACATGTTGCTCTTGTGTTCCCCTCAGAGAGAGAGACGAGTTTCGGTGCTGTGTTTGAATCCAGTGTAAGCTTGCAGGAGTCTGGAGTGGATAAAAAGAAAAGCAAATCTTGGGTGACTAATTTGCACCTATAACTGCAGTGTGCATATATTCAAGATAACAGTCATATATGTTTACTCACTCTCTGGAGTATTTTGCCTACAGACATATTGATAAATTTACACATTTTACAAATTTCTAAAGTCAAGGCAATAAATACCCCCACATATGTATTTAGAGTTTGTATTGCATTCCGCCTATTTCCATCTTAGAAATGTCACAAAAAATCGCCCCTTCCTAACCCAGCAAAAAAAACTGGTTCATGCATTTATCTCAAGTAGACTAGATTACTGTCTTGCCTTATTTCCCTATATCCCTAAAAAGTCAATTGAGAAACTACAGCTTATTCAGCTGCTAGGTTACTAACAAAAACTAGAAGGGATCACATCACTCCCATATTAGCTGAACTCCACTGGCTGCCTGTCTCCTACAGAATTGAATTTAAAATACTCCTACTAGTATTCAAGGCTATAAACGGTCTTGCCCCCTGCTATATCATTGACACACTATCTGTTTATATTCCTGCACAAGCCCTCAGATCTGCCGAAGCTGGCCTCCTGAGGGTCCCATGAGCTCCACCCAAAAGGATCGGGGAAGCAGCCTTCGTGTACTACGCCCCATGGAGATGGAATGCTCTACCACAACACATTTGAGAAGCTGAGTCCTTCGACGCCTTCAAGCGGCAACTCAAGACACACCTATTTAACCTCACCTATACCTAATGGCCCTACCGAGTACCCGCCACACCCCCATCCCCAAACACCCAGACCTACAGCAGTCACGCACCCCCCCCTTCCAAAGTCCATCTTTCCCCCCTCACCCAAACAGACCAATCCAACAATCCAACCTCCCAGTCAACCACACCCCCTGCAACTCAGGGAGTTTTTCCTCACCCCTGTCGCCCCTACGGACACAAGCAGGAACTTTCTACAGCGCCTGAACGACCTTCCCTGCGCCAGCAAGATGCAACAAATGCTTTTTACCCGTGTCATGCAAGAGCCCGCATTAACGGGTCATTGCGTCATTATGTCACTGCGCCATTTCATTATTGTGTTCAATTGCTCCGATGCCATTGGACTGCAAGGAATCTTGTCTTGTTGTGACCTTGCCAAACTGTAAAACACTTTGAGCTGCATCTTGTATGTATGAACTGTGCTATACAAGGTTATTATTATTATTATTATTATTATTATTATTCATTGGATCTCTTGTACCTCTTAAGACCTTTATACGTTCAAGTTCAAGTTTAATTTTATTTCAATAGCACATTTCATCTAACAGAAGCTGAGCAAAGTGTGTACATAAAATAATGAGTAAAATAAATAAATAAATAAATACAAACCTAAATTGATAAAAATAAAGGTAAAAATATAAAAAAGAAAACAAAAATGATCAAGGGTATTTTCAACTAATTACATTCTTAAATAGTAATAAATATAATCATTTACAGTTATAATAATAACATACTATCAGAGAAAGATAATAAAAAAGAACAAGAAAAACAAATCTTAGTCACAAATTATAGGCCAAAAAAAAGTATATTTTTAATTTAGATTTACAACTACTAGTAGTTGTGCTACATTTTACGTATTCAGAAATGTCATTCAAGAGCCGAGGACCAGCAACAGAAAAAGCTTGATCCCCTCTTCACTGTTTAAGAGACAATGGGGGAGGTTTTGGGAGGATGACCTAAGCATGAAGCTGAATAAGCTGAATAAGGTGTTATTAAATCTGTGATGTACTAAAGAGCTAATCTATTCAACACTTTAAAAATAAATAGTAGTATTTTAAAATATAAAACACTTAACTTTCACTACTCACTCTCACTCACTTTCTCTCCATGTTATCCACAATCACACAGGTCCCCCTGTGCTCTGGCCTTGGGGATAATGTAGCTTAACACTTTTGTATTTTTTGGTCACTTTTATCATTTTAAAACATAAAAATATGATATACTGTTGGTGATATTAGATATCTGCTACTCACACTTTAAAAACTCCTCCCTGGTTTTAGGCTCCTGGGGCAAGATGATCTCTACACTTGTCACTAAAGAAATGGACAGATGGACAGGGGTGTTAAGTTCAATAAGAAAGAAGAAGCTACAGTTTGTCCACAGATAAATATAAATTGTTTTTCTTTAGTGTAAAACATATTGTACTATGTGTAATATGTTCCCAAGGAAATAACCCTGAACCATGACAGCAGCATCACAGGGAGGCTTGTTTTGCTAGAGTAAATCTCAGTCACAGTCAACATTTCCGTTACTGAATTCCTTACAATTCAGTTCAGTTTTATCCAATGCATTTGATTAGAAATGTATCAATGGTTGCACAAACATCTAACAAGATTTCCTCTGCATAATATTTACCCTCTCCAGATATCTTCATCATGTCCTGCTTGCAGAATTCTTCCACTTCACTTTTCAAAGCAGTGAGAGATTTATTCAGGTCCTCAAAGGACATGTGTGGACTGAGACTGATGCTGGGTGAAGTCTTGGATACAGAGGACTGGATGGTCTGAAGACTCTACAAACAGTAGAAAATAGAAACATCAGTTATAGACTACAACATGGTAAGTAAAATAGCAAAACATCTGCCAGTGATTAACCTCTATCATTCCTTAAGGTACCTGCAGGAAATGGACATGATCTTCCTCAAGTGAGAGCTTCTCTAACTCAGCATGTCTTCTCTTCAAATCAGTGAGCTCCTGCTCCAGTTTCCCCAAAACATCTTCAGCGTCTTTCACTGCTGCCTTCTGCTGAGCTCTGATCAGCTCTTTCACCTCAGAGCGTCTCCTCTCAATAGACTCCAGCAGCTCAGTGAAGATCTTCTCACTGTACTCCTCTGCCTCTTGAGCAGATCGCTAAATAGAATAGAATAGAATAGAATAGAATAGAATAGAATAGAACAGGGGGTGCCTACTGGCAGTTCTTTCCAAAGTGTATCAAATGTCACCCATTGAGAAATATTTATGCTGCCTCTTTATTTACAGTAGAAATTTTAAGTGATTCCTGACCTGATGAGATGCCAAAGCCTCCCGCAATTTCTGCAGTTCCTTCTTCCTCTTCTGGATTCTCTTCAGAAATTTCGCCTTTGTGTTCGCCAGCTCTTTCTTCTGTAAATGCATTTACAAAAATATCTTTTTTTAATCATCAAAACAAACACCTCACTTAGCCCGGTATTCTTATTCATTAAACAGGTGGCATTATAGATAAAACAGTCCACTAAACAACAATGCACTAAACACTTAAAAACAATTCTACTTGAACAATGTCAGGATTCTGGGGAATCCTTTGTCCTTTTTATCGTTTGGTGTAAATATAATAATTCAGATGGCACATTTTAATTAGAACAGAGAATATTTGTTTACTATAATAGCCAATTTATTTTCTCGCTTTATGTGGCTGTAATATTGAGTGCTTCTGCTCATTTACGTTCTTTGTAATGGCTTTAAATGTAGCTCATTTTTCATGGACACTGGTTAGTTAGTTATTGAGACCTTACCTCTCTCTCCTTCCGTTCTGCTGCAGCTGAGACTGTATCGTGGCCTTTGTGCTTATCCATGCTGCACAACATGCAGATACACTTCTGATCAGTGCGACAGAACACCTCAATCAGCTTGTTGTGCTGAGAACAGATCTTCTCCTGTAGATGTGTGGAAGCAGCGAGCAGTTTGTGCTTCTTCAAGGCAGGGATGTTGTAGTGAGGCTCAATGTGTGTCTGACAGAGAGAGATCAGACACACTAGACAGGACTTGACAGCTTTGAGTTTTCTCTCAGAGCAGAAGTCACACTCTACATCCCCCAGTTCAGCACATGGAGCACAAGGAAGAGGAGCAGCCTGAAACCCACTCTTCCTCATTCTGTCCACCAGCTCAGCTAGCATGGTGGTTTTCTTCAGCACAGGGCGTGGAGAAAATGTCTCCCTGCACTGAGGGCAGCTGTACTCACCCTTCTGACCCTCCTGATCCCAGCAACCACTTATGCAGTTCATACAATAGCTGTGTCCACAGGGAATAGTGACTGGATCCCGCAGTATATCCAAACAAATAGAACAGCGAAATGGATCTTGATCTTCAACAACAGCTTCAGCCATTTCCTCTGCTAATGTTACCCAAACGCGTTCTTACAAACGTTAGACTCCAAATTAGCCAAAGTTTCGTTTCTTCTGAAGTCCGGCGTAAGTGGGAGGGCTCTCCTAAAACAGATAGAATGTTTAAAAAGACAGAGCAAGGGAGGAATGTGGGCTGTTATCATTAATACTAAGTGTATAATGGATACAAATCCACTATATCCTCTCACTGTTCGTTTCTGACATTAGGGTATGTAAAAATAGTTAGTTGACTTAAATTAGTGCCGTCTGCCGTGGGGAGGATAAACCCGAAAGTACGAGGAACTTGCAGCAGTAGAGGAGAAGGGCTTTCAGAATAGCAGCGGATTAACCCTTTACTGTAGTGATGCAAAGTGAAGCTTTTCCTGAGTGCCGAAGCGTTCTATTCCTGCCAATTGTATCGAGAAATGGTTCATTCATTCAAGTGCTTCAAACTCCATGACGACATCTTGTGGCTTGATGTTGAGTTGCAGTGTGAACTATTGATTTACATGAGAATTAAAATCATCCTTCGCCCAACCACATTCCATTCCCCAGGTGTCTGATTTATTGCAGAAAGTCGAAGCCTATTTTTGTATGACTTAGGCCCTCAAACTTCCGGTTACCACAAAACACTTTGAGTACATTTTTTTATTTTACCAAATTTCAGTGAGTTTAGATAGGTCTATTAAACAAACATAACACAATGACAGTTTTAAAAACAATATAAGGGGTCTTAAAAAGAGAGAGAGAGAGAAAAAATAGAGACTCGGGTATGAATTAGACATTTTTATTTTGAAATATTATTTATTCCACGGTATTTGGATTTAATCTGTTCCTTTTTTTAGTGACAACATCGCCAGCCTTGGAAAACACCCTCTCGCACGGCACCGAGGAGGCTGGGATGCAGAGTAGATTTTTTGCCAAGAGGTACAGGTGTGGGTATCTTGTTTTGTTCTGGGTCCAGTACAGTAGGGGATCTTCAGAGCGAGGGCTGTTTGGTTCGCTTAAGTATCTGTTGACCTCGACTGTTGCTCCTGCGGGGACACTCCGCGAGTTGCGTTTATCAGCAACCTCGTTATCGAGGAGATCCCAGACCTGGAATGGTACAGGTATGGATATGCGTTAGAAAATATGCAGCCATAACATAAAATATGTAGGCTTACCTGATGAGCTGGTTGAGGCATCAGAAGTGGATGGCTGTGGGTGTGTGTGTCTCTCTGGTGGTGTTTCCCGGGGGGGGGGGGGGGTTCCCGGGGGGGGGCACTGTCCCCCGTAGCCACGCCCCTGACACACAAACTCCTGGTAAAGATACACACGCACATGCATACACTGCATTGAAAACATTGGTAAGGACACATGCACATTCTTACTACAAATAGGGACACCATTGGTGAGGACACACATACACACACACACACATGTAGCAGCAGCAGCTGGGGTTTCTCCTGGCGTCAGCGTGATTACATAACACAGTCAGGGCATTGGATGTGGTTGTGTAAAGTAAAGGCATGTGGCTGCCCTGTCCTTATGGCTACTCCGAAACACACACACGCTGTCCAAACAAGCACACACACACACACACACACACACACACACACACACACACACACACAAGAATGACCCTCTGTGTATACAAACTCTCCCAAAAACATCTTTAAGCTCACATAGTATGACTGTATGACTTATTACAGCATTTTCATAAACATACACGTCATTTTCTTGAGAACATGGGGTTCTGTGTGTGTGTGTGTGTGCCTCCATTTGTCCAGGGCTCATTGTGTGGCAGAGAACACCTTCGACATCCTTGCACACCGCTGGAGATGCATGTTGGGGACGATGCAGCAGGACCCAAAATGGATCAAGATCATTGTCATGGCAGCCATATGCCTGCACAATCTGATGAGACTCCACCGTCCTGACTTGCAGAACAACAACGTGGATCAAGAAGATGAAGATGGCAACCTCATCCCCGCGGCATGGAGAAACGACAGAGTTCTGCAAGAGGCAACTTGCCAAATCGGGAGGGCAAGACAATCCAAAGCTACCTGAAACACCCCAATGGGCACTTTTGCCACAGCACCCTCCAGTTAACAAAATTCTTAGTGCACATCCTAGATCCAGGTAACCTGGTAAACCAGTCCTACGTACTTCACTTCATTTTGTACAGAGGATCTGGCTGTGGTTTCATTGACATGGTTGTCTCAGGCAGCATCTTGCCTGACCAATCAGTGAACAGGGGCAGATACGACCAGACAGCGATTGGGTTAAGCTAGGTCAAACCGTTTTAAATTTCAGCAGAGCCTACACCTCCAGGAAGAAATTGTTTACTGATTGGTCAGGCAAAATGCTGCCTGAGACAACCATGTTAATGAAACCACAACCAGACCCTCTGTATGAAATAAAATGAAGTCCAATTGCAGGACAAGCATATCAAAACTGAATACAAGTAAGATGCGTCTGCACACTTGAAATCCTGTTTTAATCTTTTATTGGCAGAGAAGGATGTTTCAACCATTGGGGTCGGACTAGTCCACCCTACCAATAACACAAATAGGGCAAAACAGCACTAACTAACACCCTGCCATGTGCTCTACCAGAGACATTCTTGGTCAGTCTTATGCTTACCGATGGGCAATGGGACCCCTCGATGAAGTTTGAGTTTCAGCCTGCACATCACAGGACATTTTTGATTTTTGGAGTTGGATTTTTGTTTCTCTGTCCTTTAGAAGGATTATTTGAGTTCCTTAATGGCTTGTATTCCGTTAAATAAAGCTGCAGCATGAATAGTACAGTTTCTGGTGTGTTTTTATACTGTAAAAAATATAATATAAAAATATGGGACACATTTTATGTGCTTATATCTCAGATTATAAAAATGATAAAGTAGCAGATATGTTTGTTGTTAGGCTGACATTCAGGAGTTTTTGATACATCAGTTCATTTCGCTGCAAATTAAAGATGTCTTGTGTAAGGGTAGATTTTTATTTATTTATTTATTTTTAACAAGAACACAGCCAAGAATGTTTCAAACTATAAGCCTAAAATAAAAATTATGAACAAGTCATTAAACTGTGTCAATAGAAACATTTTAAACATAAAAGTTGTGAGATATAGGGAAACTGTCCATGATTAAAATTTGTGGTGCAGTCTCTTCATGAATATGAGCCCAATCCAAAGGAATTCGTTCTTCCCCACACCCGTAAGATCCTGTGATAATGGCACAGACTTTAAAACAAATTGCCTGTATGGACTAGAGTAAGTGTAAAAATAAGGGGAAAAAGTGAAAAACAGGATTATTGTTGCTGGGTAAAATACTTTATTTAGGATGTTTATAGTAAAACAAAATATGATGATATGCAGTATATTTATTCAGCTACCTAATAATCAAAATTATCCAACAAGCCAATAATGACCCCCTAAATTAGTCCCAACTGATATCAATATAAAGCACCCCACCCCACCACCACCACCTTTTTAATAAGAAATGTAAAGAAAAGACAGGGTGCTTGCTCTTTTTCCAAATTAAAATTCCAGACCTTTTCCATACTTTTTTAAAACTAATTTTTTTCCCCCAAGACCTTGACTTTATGTACTTGTATACTTGCGTGCTTACTGTCTTCTTCACTGGTTAAGAGTGTTTATTAGAAATGTTAAATTTTATAGGCTAATATTCAATGAACAAATGCATTATTCACAGTTAATTGTTTTTACTGAGAATGTTTCAAAACCACAAAATCACAAGTGCATGAATTTCTCATCAAACAAGTGTCACAAAGACCAAATTTTATGGCATGTGCTGTGCTTTTAGAGGTCTATGTGCTGATCGTGCATGACATATTTTGTGCAGTTCCCACCTTCTCGGTCCAAGATATTGGAAAACAAAATCCCAATTTTTGCATTTACCCATATCACTAGGTGGCGCTACACTTTAAGTGAGTGTTTATGGGCTGGGTCGATACGTCCCTGTAACACCGACATATCACAAAAAATTCTTGTTGTTCGGTGAAACATTCACTGAGTTATTCAGCAAAAACTTTTCGCCGTCTCCCCCTCTTTGATGGACACTGGCACAGCGGGGGGGTGGCCCTTGGGAGCCAAAAGCTCCTATTCGCTCAAAAACTTCTAGGGCTACATGCCTACAAAGATTCATCTCCCCTAGAGTTCCAGTGTCCTGGCAATCGTTGACGAAAAGTCGGTGAAAAAAAAAAAGGGAAAAAAGTCTCAGCAACACTATAATGACCGCTTTCACTAGCTTTGCGGCGGTCATAATAAAAGGTAAAAGTGAAGCAAGAGAAAAAAATACTGTGATGACATCAGTCTCAAGTCAGACAGCACCACCACCCCTGGGTATCACCACTTAAATGCCCAATACCCAGAACCCAATATTTTTATTCAGGAGACAGACATTCTTATGGACTTTTTGTTTTAGGCTTTAAACGCCAGAGGTAGTGCCCATATCTCTAAAACAAAAACAATTCATGCCCCAACTTGTTGGTAAAGCTTTCCATGGAAGTGTAACCAGCACCCTCTAGGGGCAGCATTCCTATTGGTCTTAAACCCCATTAACTAGCATAGGCTAGGATCTTTGAAAGAAATCCTTAGACACAACATTGAAAATTACCAAATCTCATAAATTGAGATTTTACAGTGGAATATTAATACACCATGACCATTTTCTTAATTTGAGAGAATTGCATGGGAAATTGTAAGGTTTTAGAAAACGCCCGTTTTAAAAAAAAAAAAAAAAAAAGCAAGCTTTTCAGTGCAACCAGCCTGTTGCAGACATACATGTTGCTTAAAACTAGTCAAAGGAATAAAACAATTTTTGGGGAACCTCCCATCTAAAAGCAGTAGATGGTACTTGGTAGAACCAGCTAAACATTGCTGTAGCTCAATTTAACTGCTTATTCTGCAAGTTCAGAAGCTTACAACTACAAAAGCTGAGGTAAGGATGTGAAACGTTTACCGATGCCATTAGACTGAAATCAGAGTTGTAGACAATAGCACTGGCAGTCAAACATAGTTGACCACTTGATCGAGCACATCACATACACCAAGGAGACCAACAAACCATGTGAAATCAAGTTAATTTATTGGTAAAATGTCAGGCAGCAACGAAGTGAAGGAAATCTTCAAGCATATTTCTGTTGGAGCAGCCTGGTGAGTTGTGGGGTTGAGACTAGGAGATTCTACAAGACAACATTAACCGTCAACATCAAAACAATCTGAATTGAAATCCCATTACAGCATACTATGGCAGCACAGTGTCCAAGTTTGGGCAGAGGTGATCTGGTTGTGGACACAAGAACCACATTTTAAAACCAAATAGTCGTAGCTTCACTACTCAAGTATAACAAGAGTTGCATAAACATACCTAGTGCAGATTGTCACCTGTCGCATCGGTTTGTGCAGAAGTCGTCTGGTTTTGGGACTGAGGCGCTTGGGTGGTGACCACGTAATCATTCAGTTCACCTTGAAAGGTTCAAAACCCATACAGTAAACGTTGAATCTATTCCAGAGATCCACGATAACCATTGAGTGAAAAATGCAGCCTACGATTACCTGCAATTTCCATATGGACAGAGGTCGTCTGGTTCTGAGTATTTGGTGCTTGAGTGGTGATGGGATCATCCTCTTTTGGCTCACCTTGACATATCAGTGCAATGGACAGCCAAAAAGTTAGATTGAGGAAACAAGACACGAACTAAACCACATTACAACTACTATGGTGGCAACTCAACTTTGGATTCCCCAAATGGGAATCAGTTAAAATATAACCTGTAGGCATCCTTTATAGCAGAAATCTAGAAACCATGACAAATTCACAGGTAGTATGGGCCTTACCAGTAATGGTTGTGTGAGCAGGCACAGGCTCATTTTGGGGAAGCCCTGTGGTGGACTCCACTGCATCTTCACTCACCTCACCTTTAAAACAGCAACATATTTGCAACTCAACGAATACGCCAACCGCTTCATGAACATACAACGCAATGGGCAGAGACCAACCTTTACCTTCAGTTTGGGCAGAGGTGGTATGGTTTTGGGACTTAGGCGCTTGGGTGGTGACCACATCATCGTTCATTCCACCTTGAAAGGTTCAGCCATACAGTAAATGTTGAATCCATGAAAAACATTGCGTGAAACGCAGTCAACGATACATTACCTGTGATTTCCATTTCGACAGAGGTTGTCTGGTTCTGAGTATTTGGTGCTTGAGTGGTGATGGGATCATCCTCTTCTGGCTTACCTTGACACATCAGTGCAATGGACAGCCAAAAATTATATATGGAGAAAAACACCTAAACCACATTACTAAAGGTGTTCCGACATGGTGTTGTGGTGGCAACTCCAGCATCAACTTTGTATTTAACAGATTCCCATTTGGGGAACCCAAACTATAGGCACCCTTTATAGCAGAAATCTAGAAACCATGACAAATTCACAGCTAGCATGGGCCTTACCAGTAATGGTTGTGTGAGCAGGCACAGTCTCATTTTGGGGAAGCCCTGTGGTGGACTCCACTGCATCTTCACTCAACTCACCTTTAAAACAGCAACAAGATATTTAGTACTAAACAAATACACCAACGGTTTCATGAACATACAATGCATTTGGTAGAGACTGTAACCTTCAGATTCAGTTTTGGCAGAGGTGGTCTGGTTTTGGGACTTAGACGCTTGGGTGGTGACCACGTCATCATTCATTCCACCTTGAAAGGTTTACAATAATGGTAAATGTTTAATCAATTTCAGAGATCTATGAAAAGCATTGCGTGAAAAATGCAGCCTACAATACATTACCTGTAATTTCCATTTGGACAGAGGTTGTCTGGTTCTGAGTATTTGGTGCTTGAGTGGTGATGGGATCATCCTCCTTTGGCTCATCTTGACATATCAGTGCAATGTACAGCCAAAAATTATATATATAGAGAAAAAAAAAAAAAAAAAAAATACAACTTACACGGTGGTTCTGACATGTGGTGGCAACACCAGCATCTTCAACTGAATTAACTTTGGATTCCCCAAAAGGGAACCAGTTAAAATACTAACTATAGGCATCCTTTATAGCAGAAATCTAGAAACCATGACAAATTCACAGGTAGTATGGGCCTTACCAGTAATGGTTGTGTGAGCAGGCACAGTCTCATTTTGGGGAAGCCCTGTGGTGGACTCCACTGCATCTTCACTCAACTCACCTTTAAAACAGCAACATATTTACTATTCAACGAATACACCAACCGTTTCATGAACATACAATGTATTTTGTAAAGATCACAAAAAACCCTCCTTGGACTACAAAAACATTAAACTGCCTCATTATGAGACCAAATTCAAAGTCTACAAAACTGTGATCATACCCTTTGGGGGAATCTGTCCTTTGGCTGGAGGGCATTTAACTGGAGAACTGAAAACTGAGACCAAAATGGTGAAGTTATTAAAAAAAATAGCCTGTGTGCACAATTCTCATGACAAACCATGACATAGAAAATTAATTGTAAAACCACTTACCATCACAGACTAATACATTAACCAAAACGATCAAAGGAATAAGGCACTGCATGATGCTGAAATTATGATGAAAACTATCACCAACAAGCACAACAAACTCCAAATCTCTGTTGTCCCTTAAATAGAGCCCTACTCTTCGCACTGCAGCTTCAGGCTCGTTAAATATGCTGTGGGTGTCCCAGCTGAGACTCGTTAAGGAAGACGAGGATGGTGAATAGAACAGATCGAAGTTTTTCCTGCACAAATCAAGGACAGAATTACAGCTGGACTGAATAATGTACATACACTGCACACTATGCTATGTGTACTATTTATAAATATATTTACCAGTACCATGGAAACAAGCTGGTTACACTAGATAATGCATATATAACATGTTACACTTATGAGTTATGAGTGTTTAGTTGAAGTTTGGATGTTGCATGGAAATTCTGTAAGTCAGCTGACATTAGTACAGAGTTTTAAATCAGGAATTTAAACTCATGTCATTCCAAACACTCCCTAATCCAGGGGCGAATCTAGACCATTTTTAGGGGTGCCAAGGCACCCCCGTGAAACTGCTCGGCACCCCCTGGCTCAGTGCAAAATGAATAATATATTATATATAATAATAGTGTTGTGTGATAAGCACTGGGGGCCGGGCACCCCTAAAGACCAGGGGCCTCATTTATAAAACTTTGCGCAGGATCTACGCCAGAAGATGGCGTACGCACGAAACTCAAAATGTGCGTGCGCACAGAAATATTCTGATTTATAAAACCGTGCGTACGCACGCTCCACGCCAATTTCCCTTTATAAATCACTATCTACTCTAAAGTTGCGGCACCTGTGCGTACCTCAAGACACACCCATAATTGCCTATAAATATTCAGCGAAACGCCCTTAATGAATATTGATATCTGTGAACAACATAGCGAAAGCAACAGGAAAGGCTAAGAAACGCAACTTCACCGACTGTGAAGTCGAAATTTTAGTTGATGAGGTGGCGCAGCGTCGGGACATTTTGTTTGGAGGCCATAGTTCGGGCATAACAAATGCCAAAAAAGCACGGGAATGGCAGCATGTGGCAGATGCGGTCAATGCTGTAGCCTCCCAAGGCCGCACCTTGCCGGAGGTTAAAAAGAAGTGGTCAGACATCAAGGTGGAGGCAAAAAAGAGAATAGCCTCACACCTCCAAAGCGTCCGTGCAACGGGCGGGGGAAAGGGGACACCGGAGCTCAGTCAGCTTGATGAAAAGCTGGCTGGCATTATTGGTGAAACCCTCCTGAGTGGAGTTGTACCAGAGGAGGAGGGTGATACTGATGCTGGGCCACATGAACCAGGCGAGGGTATGTAGTTTTATATATATATATTATTATTGCTTGTGCACAAAGGAAATGTTTCTGTATAAAAAGGAACCCCCTCACATTGCACGTGTGTCCCCCTTGTTTGAAATGGGTGTGAAATGACTTGATATGAGTCCAGAAAATGTTATGCAGCAAAAGGTTTTATTTTTATATTTAAAAAAAAAAAAAATCCCCCAGGTCCCTCATGCCAGACTGAGGCCAGCAGTGTGTCGGCTGCGGGTACGGCTACGGCTGAGGCAGCGGTAGAGGTGAGGGCATCCGTTCCTCCCAAACCAACCACCAGCGCGCGTGTCCTGACTGATGCAGTACTGCAGGTGCAGCGGGAGCACATTGAAGCCGTCCGCGAGGTCGTCCGTGAATTAAGAGGAATCAAAACTGAGTTGAGTTCAATAAATGCCAACATTAAAGAATTGCTGAAAAAGTAAAAATCCGTGTCCATACCGAATTCTTTATAAGCGGTGCATCACCTCCTCGCGCTGGCGCACGGCTCCTCTATCAGCTGTATGAGGACAGCTCGTGGCAATCTGAATCGGCTTATGAGCCATTCATCATCATTGGCCAACAAATCTTGTTGGCCTCTGAAGACACGCTCTTTCCTAATTCTACCATTTGCCACATCCTCAAGCAATGCCAAATGTGCCATAGTGCATCATAAGACATACATACTACGGCAAATCCCTCTTATAGCCTATACCAACAGAGTAGGCAGCCTAACACGCAACACATGTGGTAGCCTAATGATTTTTGTATTGAAAAAATACGAATGCATTAAAGCCATAATTGGATAATTAACTGCTTCTTCACAGAAACATACAAAGTATTTGTTTTTATTGCCTCAAATAAGATGGTATTTTTTACAAGTGCACCAAACAATAGTCAATGGCGTTTTATATTTTTAACAGGATTATGAAGGTTAATTCAGTTAAGTCTTTGATGCGCGATGCTGTGTTCGTGTAAAACTTCCATTATTGAACCAATTTCGAGTCATTCTCCCCGTTTCCTTCTGAGGTCGCACTTTCTGCTTCTCCCTTTTTTGTGCGTACGCATGGGTCAGGGCTTGCGTGGAGGTAAGCACATTTTACCGCCAAGTTCACTTTTTATAAATACCGAAGCTTGCGTAGAATGTGGCGTACGCATTCTTTTGTGCGTACGCATCGTTTATAAATGAGGCCCCTGATGCTAAAATCGCCCCTGCCCTAATCCATGACTTGGTGGTACCTAGTTGGACTGTCTTAATGTGTAAGCCAATACAAAGAAAGAGACTGAAGTAGAACTGAAACATCATTGAACTTAGGCCTCAGAGTACACTACTGCTGAGGTGATAAAGGATGAATGATGTGTTACATGCCTATTTACAGGATGTGGGAAGTAGTTGTGATGTAAACGCTTTCTTCTTTGGGATAACTCAGAATTCTGATCTATTTTTCCTAAAATTCTTTCAGTATAAAACCATTTTAAGATCTCACGTTGATCTCAGATTGGACTTATAATGGGTATTGCTAGACACTTTTGACTGCACTATTTTATGTATAACCTTTTAAAGTTTTGTATTTCATGTAGTATACCCTGCTTACATATATGTACAACACTTATCCACTTGATTCAGATCCAGCTGTCATTCCTGACTTCATTAGTGTAGGAAAAACTTGGATGGGAATTTCCGTTGGTTCACTATCCTCGTCTTACTAAACGAGTCTCACCTGTGAAACCCACAACATTGTTAATGAAGATGAGGCCACAATGCTAAGAGTAGGGCTCTATTTAAGAGGCTCAATGTTTGATGTGCTTGTTGTTGATGTTTTTCCATCATGAGTTTTCTAACAAGATCTGTTGTTGTCATGTTGCTCAGTGTGTTTGTTTAAATGGTAAGTGACTATAATTGAACAATTGTAGCCCAAAATGTTTGTAGCCCTTTTGCTTTTTCTGTATAACTTGACACTTTGTTTTTAGTTTTCAGTTCTCCAGTTGGCAGACGCTCTCCAACCAAAAAGTCATCTTCACATGGTACTGTATGTTCACTCTTTTGCTTTTGGACTTCTTACACTGTTCAAGGAAATGAAGATTTTTTTGTTCAAGGATTAGTAGTGAGGTTTTTTGGGAAAGTCAGCTAAAGTCAAGTTTTTGTAATGTGCTGTGGTCAGTTTAAGAGTTTTAAACGCTCTAGTGTAGTTGTACCTTAGCAGCATGCTGTGCATACACAGGCTCTGAGGGCATCGGCTAAACTTGATCGATCGATTGGTGCTTGTACTGTAGATCATGACTTCCTTCTGCCTATAAAGATTAAAAATAAAACTTGAATGTTTTTAGACATAAGGAAGAAGGGTTCTTAGTTGTCTTGGTTGGGTGTGGTCATGGAATTTTTTTTTTTTTCTCCATGGTCTTTCACATGCAGATATATTGGAATATTTACTTGAGACTGATTTTGCTGGCATAAGTGATGGTGGAGATTCCGAAGACCGTTCTTCTGAGGAGGAACGATCTGTTGAATTGTATGAAGATGTGTCAACCACACCAAGTCCTCAAAACCCAACCACCTACACTGGAGCTACTGGTAATCTGCCATGTTTTTTTTTAATACACTACTTTTGATCACTTTTTTTCTATTAAAAACCCTTTTGCATTTCAATTTTGAGATGAAGCAGATGAAGATGTGGCTACCACAACATTGACTATTTCAAATCTGACACCAGCACACACTAATGGTAGCGGGAAGTATTTCCATGGTAGTTGTGAAGTGGTTTAGGCGTTTACCATATATTTGCTATCTATTGACCCATCCTTGTCATGTCAAGGTGAGCCTAGTGCAGATGATTCGGTCACTACTCGAGCACCAAATGCCCACAACCAGACTACTACAAGCCGAGCAGGAACTACAGGTACAGTATTACAGTCTCCATTCCATGTAACATTCTTGGGCTGCAAGTACAACTTGGATTCTGTGCAAGGCTTTCAATGTGGCACATGGAGTAACTTCAGATTGTATGATGTGTTTAATACAGTGGTTCTTAACCTTGTTGGAGGTACCGAACCCCACCAGTTTCATATGCTCATTCACCGAACCCTTCTTTAGTAAAAAAAATAAAAAAATATATGATTTTTTTTCTACTGGTGCACAAACTGAACCATGCATTAACGGTTCCACCGAGGCTCCACCGAACCCCTGAGACCGACTCACCGAACCCCTAGGCTTTAATCGAACCCAGGTTAAGAACCACTGGTTTAATGCCATGACTTTCTGCACCATGGGTGGACTTTCCAGAAAGTGCAAGTGAAGATGCTGTGGCTTTCACCACAACTGAAACTACTGGTAAGACTTCCCCCTCAGCCTGGCTTCAGATTTCTTGAGCCCTTTAGTTGAGTGTTCAGAATCAGACCTACCCTGCTCAGACTGCTGCCACTGGTAGGGGCTTTTGTGCAAGCTGTGATCCCTCTGCCCTCTCCTCTGCGTGGGTTTTACAATGCTTCTCTTTATTAAAATCAGAAAGTCGGGCAAGTGGGTTTTAAAATGCTTCTCTTTATTGGAATCAGAAAGTTGGGCAAGTGAAGGTGCAGTTGCTACTGTAGGACAAGGTCCCTACTAGTGCCTTCAGGTGGTAAAGGGGTAGTCTGGTTATAAAGACTTATTTGAGCACATTCTGAATTGGTATGTAGTGCGTAAATAACTAACTGGGACTGCAGAACTTGGAATCCAATAAGTCTTGTGGAAGACCAGGTTTTGGCTTTGAAGGGTGTTTTTTAAGGCTTTAAATCCTAGCCAGTCAATTGGATTTTTTCAGATGCTCTATAATGTCCAGCATGCCCTTATGCTGTACTGTAGAGATGTGTAATCTTTTTTTTCTTTTTTTTCCCTAATACCCTTTGCTGTTTAGAGCTGGAGTATAGTAAATACTTTAAAGAATGGGAGCAATGAATAAGGGTTCTTGTGTGTTATGGCCTGAAGTACTGGTGTAGCTGTTTGGCCCACCAAAGAAAATGTGCTGTGGTCCGTTAAAGAAATCTTCAAATCTGTGGCGTAGTTGTACCTTAGCAGCAGACTGTGCATACAGAATTGTATGTGCTTATTTTGTGTGTGGGTTTTTTCCCCACCCCTCATGGTCTTTCACATACAGATGGAGATTCTGAAGACCCTTTCTCTGCAGAAGCTCTGGAAGAACTTTTATTCAGCAGGAATTGTATGGAGACATGTCAACCACACCAACTCCCCAAAACCAAACCACCTACACTGGTGCTTCTGGTAATCTAGCATATTTGTCTTCATGCAGCTCCTGATCAGAACCAGAGCTCTGCTCAGATTGTGTTGTGTTAAAGTACCCATTTAGGTGTTTAATCCACATTGGAATAAATTCTTACATTTACGTTGGTGGGCCAATGTCCTGTTCTGTGCACACCCCCTTTCCCACACAGCTAAAATGGTGACGTCTGCTCTGGAATAATCCATGTCTGGCCCAGTCATCCTGTCAAATGGTCCCCTGATTTATCTTGACTCTTCTGGTGTCTTAGCATTTTGCTAATAAATTCCATTCTTATCTAGTATTTGTGTCTTCATCTTGGTATTAAGAAATCCCTTGTGGATTAATGGGTTCTGTTGCTTATATTTATTTATATCTGCAAATGTACAGATGGTGCAGTGATGAGGTAACATTTAAGCAAAGATGCAATCATGCCTTGTGATGAATTTTACACAAGTTCTTTAACTGTCAAATGCCCGACTGAATATTTTCATGTCTGTTCAGGAGGAGATTCAATTGTGAGGCCTTGTTGTGGCTTGACTAGTACATCATGTTTAGAGGGTCACAAAGGTGGGGAAACTAGCAGATCTTGGTATATCCATATGTGTTTCTGAGCCACAGTTGGAGATATGTGTCCAATGAGCTACAGTATGTACTTGTATGGACGGACCTTTCTGAATTGGGTTCTGTGTGTATTAGTAGGATGACTTGGACACTCTGCCAAAGTGCTAATCTTGATCTCTTGTTTTTCCTTCATTTATGTAATAAATTACTGACCTTGATCCAAAGCAATACACAATAAGTCTCGTATCCAGTGAAAACCTATTTTAGCGTGTTTAGAAAACACAATGGAATCCATGGTGAGCAGAGATTTCAGGTGTTGAGTCAATCGGGAAAACGCCAAAAATCTAACATTTTAAGTTTAGAATGCATTGCTTTGAGCCAGCCAGTGAGCCACTGAGCAGTGCCACAATGCCTTGACATGTCAAGCAGCTTGACAAGTCTTGATATTTTGGCAGTATTTCTTGTAAATAAAAACATTGTTACAAAAGTGTCATGGCTATATTCTGTAGAACAGCAGTAATATGAGGGTAAACTGGAGAAAGAAAATAGCTTTTATTGAAACAACACTAAGTTTTCCTCTTCGGTGGCTTACAGGTTGGAAGTGGAATTCTCTCATTCAAACTACAGAGACCGCTCGTTCCTCCAAATTTACTTAATGCGGTTAATAACCCATGAAAGGTGGCAAAAAGAATTCAGAAGTGCCTTTCATTCTCGCACAGAATGAACAAGCTGATAAACCAATGAAATGATTCTGGAAACATTTTAAGGTTGAAAAGTGTTGCTTTAAGTCTATAAATACAACTTTACCACCTTTTGCACCTGTGCTGACACCTTTTAATCACATCAGTCTCACTTGTATTGTGTGTCGTAAAGAAGTGCTTTGAAAGTCTTATGAGGCTCAGCAAGACTCAACTTCTGCCTACACTAGACCCCTTCCAATTTACATATCAGCCTAACCACTCCACAGACAATGCCAATGCAACCTGACTCAACACCCTGGGTGAAACACCTATGTATGGAAGTAGTTCACAGGCCTTAACTCTGCATTCAACATGATACTACTATGGCATGTGCCTGGGATAGCTCAGTCTGCTAGCCTGGGGAGTGCCCAGACTCTACATGAAGTGAAGCAAAGTGACAGAATTTGAGTCTGTGCCTGCCATATGAGATGTGCCACACAAACAAAGCTAAATTTACTTGTTTTAACACTGTTCACAAGTAGTACTATGGTAGTATTGGTATTTGGTTTGAAGAACATTCAAAGAACATGCCCTTAACAAATGACGTACAATTGTTGCTTTTTGATTGCAACTAGCATTTTCTGTATTTCAGTTTATTTTCTGATCAATACATATATAAAAGAATATTCTAGTTCATATTTCAAGTAGTATCATACACAGCTAAATGTATGTACATTCCATTGTGTAATTGATGAAATACATCTCTAGGATGCTCCTGAACACATCAGTGATGTAACCTGGGGTCCTTGGGTGTTTCGGGTCTTACAACATCAGACACCCTCGCCCAGGCGACCCAGCCGCGGTTGATCAGACCTGGGGCCTCATTTATAAAGCGTTCTTACGGACAGATTTGATCTTAGAGTGTTCGTACGAACGAATTCACATCAAAGTACAGAGTTATGAAAAACATCTTTGACGTGGAAAAGTACTTATTTCCACGTCAGGTTCCAGCTTGGCGTACGACCATTTCCTTGTGGCTATGCCTGGTATTGCAGATATTTTCAGATGCACGGGCTAGGAATTTCATTTAAAAAAAGACAATCTCGCCTCTTTCACTGTAATATGATTAGGATTTGCTGATATAAGCAGAGGTACCCTATCAATACTTTAAAAATATATATTTTAAATGTTTAATCATCATCGTCATCATCATCAATTACATAATCAAATCAATTACATGAATAGGCTGTAGTTGATCCAAATTAAGGTATGATAAGTGTAGATTTAATTCCACACGTGTAAAACATTTGGTAGGCTATAAAAACTGTCAAAGTGTGTTGTCTGTTTAGTAAGAGACATGGCTGCATTGGCCCTATTAGAGGATATTGCCAACCGTGCAATACGGAGACAACAAGTTTTTCGTGACCGCGCAGACTTTTTGGCACAGGATGACATGGCTGATAAGCAGGTACCGCTTGCCGAGAACGGCTTTGTTAGAGCTTTGTGCCCAAATGGGCCCTCATCTAGAGCGACGCACCAGACGCAACCAGGCTATACCCGTTCAGGTACAGGTTTTGTCTGTTCTCGGGTTCCTCACGACAGGGACGTTCCAGCGAGAAATTGGAGACCGGTCGGGAATATCCCAATCAACATTTTGCCGAATATTGCCAGATGTTCTTCGCGGAATTATTCGCCTATGCCCGCAATTCATTCGCTTCCCATACAGTGCCCAGGAACAGCGAGAAGTGAAGGAGGATTTCTTGCGTAAAACAGGGTTCCCAAATGTGCTCGGTGTGATAGACTGCACCCACGTTGCCATACAAGCTCCACATGTGAACGAGTACATGTATGTGAACAGGAAAAACTTCCACTCCATAAATGTGCAGCTCATTTGTGATGCTCGTATGGCAATCTTAAATGCTGTTGCACGCTGGCCAGGGTCAACGCACGATTCCTTCATTGTGCGTAATTGCAGTGTTGGAAATCGACTGGAGGCGGGAGCGGGCAGAGACGGCTGGCTTCTAGGTAAATTGTCAACAGGAGACCGAGGTTATCCTTCGAAGACATGGCTGCTCACCCTGATTGCGCACACGGAAACAGCCGAGGAGGCCCACTTTAACACCAAACATGCCCGTGCGCGGTCGGTAGTGGAGCGCAGCATCGGCATGCTGAAGGGAAGGTGGCGATGTTTGGATGCCTCTGGAGGGAGACTGCTGTGTAATCCTGAAAAGGTTTGCCAGATCATCCTAGCCTGCTGTGTGCTACACAACATGTGCGTAAACCTTGGCATAGAGCTACGCGAAGAGGAAATGCGCATGGACCTAGATAATCACCCTCCCCTCCCCGTTGACCGGAACGCGCATATCACTGCGCTGATAAGAAGACGGGAAGTGATTCACCAATTATACCAACAGGTAAATAATTTTGATGAGAATAAACACACACATGTTCACATTTCTACAGAATGTTTTATTTAAGCAATTTGTTCAAAGTCCCCGCAATTGCGGACAAAGTTTGATTCATTTGTCCCAGCTCATGCCGTACTTGCCGAAGTTCGGTAACCACCTCACTAACAGACAGGTTTAAATCCCTCTGTGTCTGTAGGACGGCCTCGGATAAGACCCTACCACGGGTGGAGGAGGAGATTGAGGGTCGGAGGCGCGCACGATGGGTTGGAGATAAAGCGGTTGGTGGTCGCCGAGGTCTTGATTGTGAGGGAGATGGGGCCTCTGGTATGGGGACTGCAGGTGCAGCTGGTAGCTGGGAGGCAGTCCGACTGCAGTGTCCAGCTCGTCTTTGTATAGGCTCTTCATCTGATTAAATAAACGTGCTGAATTATAACAATGTTTGAAGATTCATTATTCAATTAAGGCACTTCATTTGAACCAAACCCATACCTTCTGCAGACAAAAGGTCTGTGTCGCCCTCCTCATAAACTCCCTTTATGGCACCCTCTCCAATGATCGAGCATATTCTTTCATCCTGTGGACTGTAATTTCAAATCAGCCCATTTCTTCTTCTTTACCTCTGGCAGGGTCCTTTGATTCCCCCCAACCTCATTTACAGCCTGGGTAACGGCTTGCCAGGCCACATACTTCACCTTGGTAGTCACACCAGCAGACAGGCTTCCAAATATCACGTCCCCCCGCATCTGCAGCTCCGTCAACAACACGTCAATTTCAGCCTCACTATAATTTTTTTTCTTCCTTTCCTCTTTAGTTGCCATTGTCACAGAGAGTTTTTGCTTTGAGGATGAGCTCATTTTATATGGTAATTCATTAAGCAGGGGCGTTTTGAGGGCGGAGCATTTAGCTGCACACAATTCCACGATCATTTGTGATTTATAACTGATTGATTGGCGTACGCATGGATTTCGTGCGTACGTTCGTTGTCTCTGAATCGCACTTACGATCAAATCAGAAAAGTTCTTAGATAAAATCAAGGAAGGTTTCTACGCAAGTCTTTATAAATGAGGCCCCTGGCTTGTGTTCAGGTGGCATTACATTTTTTTTACATTACATTGCATTTGGCAGACGCTTTTATCCAAAGCGACTTACAATCAAGGGGGACATAAGCAATAGAGGAGGACACAGAGTAGAGACACAATAGACATATGTACTTCTGCATAGGGATAGAGAGAGAGAGAGTTTAGATTAGTGTTTGTTAGTTATATTAGTTTTGTTAGAGAGGGAAGCAATCTCGGAAGAGAAGGGTTTTTACAAGCTTTTTAAAGATAGGGAGGGATGTTGCTGTTCTAGTTGCAACTGGTAGGTCGTTCCACCATTTGGGGACAACCACAGAGAAGAGCTTAGAGTGACCTCTCTTTGTGAGAAGTGAGGGTACCGATAGACGATTTGTGTGAGCGGAGCGTAGCGCCCTGGACGGGACGTGAGCCTGTAATAAGACATTGAGGTAGGCGGGGGCGGAACCTGAAATTACTTTGTAGGCTAGTGTCAGAGCCTTGTGTTTAATTCTGGCAGCTACTGGCAGCCAGTGAAGATCTCTAAAGAGTGGGGTAACATGTGTTCTTTTGGGTTGGTTGAAGACCAGTCGCGCTGCCGCGTTCTGGACCATTTGCAATGGCACATTCTGTGTGTTTGTATATTTTGTGTAGTTCCCACCTTCTCGGTCCAAGATATTGGCAATGCAAAATCACAATTTTTGCATTTAGCTATATCACTAGGTGGTGCTATGCTTCAAGTGAGTGTTTACGGGATGGGTCGATACTCCTCTTTAACACCGGCATACTGACACAAAATCATTGTCTTGGGCAATTTTTTTGAGGTGGCATTTGCTGTCCCCCATGGATCTCCTCTCCTCATCCAGAGCCATCTTGAGGCTTTCTATACCGGGTTGGCAATAAAAGATGCTCGCTTCCTGGTTCTTTCCTTCCGCCTCCGCCGGTGCCACTCAGCTCTGCGAAGAGTCAGTAGCCTCTTCCTCAGGATGGTTCTCAGCTCTGCCAAGGGGGGCGTCGTTCCTTGCTTGCCTCCTTGTACTGCATCTTGAGGGACTTGAGCTCCTGGCGGATCTGATGGATTTTTGCTGCTCTCTGGTTCATGGTGAAGGGTGTTCTTTCCCCCCTCTTCTCCACTGCTCCGAACCTTTCCACAGCCAGACTGGCGATGATGGTCCAGCACTTGGTCCAGGTTTGACTTCTGACTTCACTTCCACAAAGGGAAAACTTTGAACTTCTCTTGGATCCATCCATCCTTGTTGTCATCACAACGCACCTTTGCTGCTTTCTCGTAACTTTGAACTAGCTGCGAGCATCTTCTGGGTGTTACCTTAGGAACACCATGGTGAGTAAACCTGCCACCAGACATGGTAGAAGAGAAAGGACAAATGCATCTTCAATCATCCAATTTAAATCCAAAGCAGACAGGTAATTTGTAGGGCTGGGTCCAAAATATCGATCCACGATCCGATATCGATTCACTATCAAAAAATACGATATCGATTCAAAAATTTGTGGATCGATCCAGTAGCGGCTCGTGGGTAGAAAAAATGGTAGGGCAGATAGGCTGATGATGACCGAGTTTATTACAATTAATTCATAACATGCACTAAAGACCGCGTATGCCACTATTTTTAAAAAGCAACCTTGAGGGGGGAAATGCACGCACCTACACGCCAGGGATGGAAATTAACCACCTGCCACCAGCCAAATGCGGGTAAATATGAGTGTTGGCGGGTGAATTTTGCCATTTTACCTGCCACTGTGGCGGATGTGCTATATGCATTCAGCCAGGTTCGATATAGTCTATGAATGCACTCCCTCACGCATGCTGTAGCGTAGCTATCAGTTAGTAGACAGCGCAGGTGCGTATAAGTTTACCATTTATTGATAAGCAACACTCACGGAGCGTTTCTTGGCATACAGCACAGGCGCGCGTGATTATTTTAAATATGATCTACTGTAGGCAACTTTCTGTTCACCATTTTAAGGTAGGCTAATGAAAGCTCAGTCATGATGAGTATAGCCTAACTGTCCAAACAGGAATGCATCAGTATATTGCCTTCTCACGTTGATGATAACGCCATATGCGCACAAGTTCATTCCAAAAACTAACCTGTGATTTTAACGTAACCTATTAATAGCGCCAACAAAACCGATTTCAGAAGAGGACGTCTGGATGGCTCCTGTTGGCAAACTTACGTACGTCACTGAACCCAAACAAAAAAATGCACCTTGCAAGACACATCTCTTGCATAGTCTAATAAAGAGTCTTCTCAATGTGTTTTGGAATATTTATTAATTCCATTGAAAATATAATCAAATGTATCCACATCTGCACTAGCCCTCTGATTCCCTAGCATCTTGAAGTTAGAACATAACTTTCTTTCACGTTAGGATCATAAGGGGAAATTTAAAGTGACAGGCGCCTAATTAGACCTTAGCCTACAAACATCATATACATTGCATTATTTTTAAGTGATATCCTAAATAACAGTTTATTTTTAAAATTTTTAAACATATGTGTCTATGTAAAGCATGGATTTTCTTTCTGCTGTCCTTTCACTTAGAAGGATAACATTAAGCTATGCACCAGAATGCAGGAAATTACCTTTAATTTAGACTTTGACTGCCCACCAAAACACTGTTACTATCACCACAGAAAAAAGTGCTGGAGCATGATGTGTACATGATGCCCCCTTCACATTTATGACTGCCCCCTTATATATGTCTGCCTAGAAGTGCCCCTGGGTGTTAAACTTGGCATTAAAATGTGCGGAACAGTTGAATATATAAAGTGGCTGGTAAAAATGTTGAGTGGCTGGTAGATTTTAGAATCTACCTGCCACAGTGGCAGGTGAACAAAAAAGTTCATTTCCATCCCTGCTACACGCACCTCACCCATGCCTACACACAAAATAAAGGGACAAACCAGTAGATTGATATCGAATTGAATCGGATCGTGGATCGAATCGAATCGTGGCCTTGTGATTGAGGAAATCTGGATCGATACCCAGGCCTAGTAATTTGTGACAACTGAAAATCCAGAGCCCAGAGCAGGTGAGCCACTTCATAGTTCTACTATTTAAACTAGATGTACCGCATAGCGGTACATGGTATGACCGCCGCAGTGTATTTAAGTGTGGGAACCGCAGGTATGATGAGTTTGTGGTAGGTCAGTGTTGTGAGGTGAGAGTTTGTGTGGAAATGATTTACTGGAAGTGGGCATGTATGTGGGTTTTAAATGAATGACATTCTGTGTGTTTGTATATTTTGTGTAGTTCCCACCTTCTCGGTCCAAGATATTGGCAATGCAAAATCACAATTTTTGCATTTAGCTATATCACTAGGTGGTGCTATGCTTCAAGTGAGTGTTTACGGGATGGGTCGATACGCCTCTTTAACACCGGCATACTGACACAAAATCATTGTCTTGGGCAATTTTTTTGATGAGTTATTTAACACCTTGTACACCTAGCTTTGACGGGAAATATTGCACCCTGTGACAAAATGTCACAAAATTTGGTGCACATGAAAAGAAAGCTGTTCAAAGTTGTCATGTCAACTTTGAGCAAATATGAGCAATTAGAAGCCGAGATATGGACTTTTGAAGAATTTTAAGCTTTATTTTGAATTTGTATTGACATGTAACTTTGAAGCAGTCCATCTCAAGATAAATCCTTTGATAACTTTTTGTCAGCATTGTCTGTAGATGACATGTACCAAATTTGGTGAGATTCACATGAACGGCCTATGACGAGTTCATTTACTTTCACTTTCTCAATTTTAAAAATTTCCCGGAAATTATTTTCATTGGAAATGGCCATTAACCAGTATTGTCAATGTGGGAGGGTCAACAGATTTCACGACAAAAAAAAATTGGTTGTAAAAATTGGCGTTGTGTAGATAATAGGCAAAATGACATTTTATACAATTACAGTGGGGGGCCAAATTTTATGGCATGTGCTGTGCTTTTAGAGGTCTTTGTGCTTATCGTGCATGACATATTTTGTGCAGTTCCCACCTTCTCGGTCCAAGATATTAGCAATATAAAATTCCATTTTTTGCATTTACCCATATCACTAGGTGGCGCTATACTTTAAGTGAGTGTTTATGGGTTGGGTCGATGCACCTCTGCAACACCAGCATACTAACACAAAATTATTTTTTTGGGAAAAATTGTTGACAAGTTATTTAACAAAAAAACATTTTTGGACACCTAGCTTTGACAAGAAACATTGCCCCCTGTGACGAAATGTCACAAAATTTGGTGTACATGAAAAGAAGTCTGTGTAGAGTTGGCATATCAATGTTGGCCAAATTTGAGCAATTAGAAGCCAAGATATGGTATTTTGTAGCCTGGCTAACATGACTTATCAATGCTCTGCGAACATCACGGAAATTCTTTTTGTTTATTGTGCATGACATATTTTGTGCAGTTTCCACCTTCTCGGTCCAAGATATTGGCAATATAAAATCCCATTTTTCGCATTTACCCATATCACTAGGTGGCGCTACACTTTAAGTGAGTGTTTATGGGCTGGGTCGATACGCCCCTGTAACACCGACATATCACAAAAAATTCATGTTGTGCGGTGAAACATTCACTGAGTTATTAAGCAAAAACTTTTCGCCGTCTCCCCCTATTTGATGGACACTGGCTGTTACGACCTCATTGTGAAGAATATTGTAAAAGAAAATATGAGGTGGCAACATGAGAAACCAGGAGAGAGAAAATATAACAAAACGGTGTTTATTAAACAAACGGTAACAAAAAGGTGTCAATAAACAGGAACCAATGAATAGAAAAACAAAACAGGCCCTGCAACCTTCCCTCCTCTAATATAACAAAAACTAACTAACCTCCTCGAAATTAAAATGCGTGCATCTTCCGCAAGTCTGACTGCTACGCTAGTCTGACCTGCGATAAGTGCACAAAAGGGAAAGCAAACAAAACACCACCCGTCACCATACAAAAATACAAAAACACCAGTTAAGTAATAAAAAATAGTAGTGGGATAGTTTGTACAAAAATGCCCAAGCTGTGTAAAAGGTAGCATGTCAAAAAGAGAGGGATGAGCTCTCTGTGTCGCGGTAGGAATGAGCTCTCGTCAAAGAATGATCCTGGTGGAATGAGCGAGCTTCGTTGGAATGAGCTGCGTGAAAGAGGAGCTGGCTCCGTGTTGAACAGGGCGGTTTTTATGCGCCCTCTCATTAGTCGCGCCCAATCCAGCCCCGCGCTCAATAACGAGGTGCACCTGAACACAATTGTTTGTAAAGCAGACACGGAGAACACATTATTAGAAAAGTGGTTGACACTGCTACCAAGACCGCGTAACACTGGCACAGCGGGGGTGGCCCTTGGGGGCCAAAAGCTCCTATTCGCTCAAAAACTTCTAGGGCTACATGCCTACAAAGATTCATCTCCCCCAGAGTTCCAGTGTCCTGGCAATTGTTGACGAAAAATCGGTGGAAAAAAAAGGGAAAAAAGTCTCGGCAACACTATAATGACCGCTTTCGCTAGCTTTGCTAGCGGCGGTCATAATAAACTGTCAAGTTAGGGATTTGGCTCAAAAGATTTTGCTGTCTTTGCTATTTATTTTTCTCTGTTTTTCTTTTCTGAGCGCCACTTTCATATTTTTTCCCTGAATTTTTTTTCGTTCTCACTCCAGTCAAGTGAAGGCCTACGTGATGACCTTTACCCTCTCTGCATGTTTATCCAATCAGCTGCGTTGCTTGTGATGTGGGCCAATACAGTATTCTCAAATGTAAATTTAAATAAAAATTATATATTTTTTCTGACCAATGGGGGCCCCCCTTGCACGTAGGCTTAAGCCATACCCAGCCTGTGTGTTAATCCGGCCCTGCTCCTGTTGCCTAGCAGCTGCCAGCGGGTGTCAGGTACTGATACGAAATTCCGTTCCATCCACTCCCGTACCCATATAATGTGCCACAGTGGAAAACAGTTCATGCGTCAATTCAATCAGTTCACCACGCTAGCAAAATTAAAAACAACATATTTTTCATGACATGCGTGCCTTAGTTTGGACTGGCTCCTTGTTCGGGTAGGTAAGGAAGGTGTTGATTGCTTCATAGGGGGCCAAATGGGAGGGCTTTCTCTCCTCCCACCCATTCACCACGCCAGTGACCGGACACCCTGGAATGTTTTCAGTACATCAGATAAAGCGACAATTAGTGTCTGTCGTGTTTACTGTTCATTTTAGTCAAAGCACTATGTAGACTTGCTGAGACAGGGATTGCTGGGATTCCAAGTAGGCCTTTTTTTATAACCTATAGTTGCTTGCTATACTGTTTTTTAGAGACAAGGCCTACCCAATCTATTAGATTGTGGTTTAACTACTTTCTTTGAGTTTTACTTACCCTTTTCCATTCTGCGCAGTAACTCTCTGAGGCTTTTGACTCCAGCTCACTTCCATCACCGACTCGGGGCCTACAAAAAGAATGAAACGAACATATAATCCATCACAGATCAGATCCTAAAGCACTGATTCTGATTAATGCTGTGTTGATCATGCTATAATGTATTAATATTATACTGTATTGATTATATCATCTATCTGTGTTGTGCATGCTATTCTATTACCAGCCCCCCCCCCAAAGATTCACTTACACTTTTTAATGTGGACCTGGGCCACTGGCATGCCTTCCAGAACCATATCCTGCCACTTTGCACACTATGCCTTCTTGCCCCTAAGGGGGCAACAGGCTGCAGAACGGGCTGCCATCATCACTGTGCTGCCTACAAAAACAATAATAATAACGAAACACTCAGATCGTGATTCATTCACAGATCACATCTTGAACCATCACGTTAATTATTGACAGTAATATATTTTCACACTGACTGTATCACCCAGTTGTGCTTTGCCTGGTTTCCCATTACTGTTTTCTTAGATGAACTTACCCTTTTCCATATTGGCCTGGACCATCGGCACACCCTCAAGGACCATGTCCTGCCACTTCCCACAGTGGGCCTTCTTGCCCCTGAGGGGACAGCAGGCTACTGAAAAGGTAGAAGAAAGAAATATGGTTAGCCATCTTTTTATTCTCCACTGAATTATGCTGCCTCCTTCTACAGTGTGTTCCTCATGTTCTTACTTGGGACATTGGTCTTGTTGTTGCCACCATCACCAAGGTGTGTGTCCAGTATTGCCTCAGTCAGCCCCTGTGGGACTTCATTAGTCATGGGGTCCTTAATGAATGTCACACATTCCCCTTGGGTGGTAATATCCATAGGGTGTGGGCTCTGGGTTCTCTGCCTGACCCTCTGGGCCTTCCGTCTGCCCTGGAAGTCCAGAAGAATGGCGTTGACCTTCTCCTGAAGCTCCCTCTTCGTAACCCCAGGGTCTTCTCTGCTCTGCTTCCAGCCAGAGGCCTGAAGTTGAGCTCTTCTCATCTTTCTCTTGGTGGTCCTGGCTCCCATCTTTACCACATCCATATTCTTCTCACTGACCTTCCTGATGGCCTGCATCTTAGAGATGCGATAATTACGCCGTGTCTGTCTCACTCCTCGCTGTTGAATTTCTTTCCTGATGCTGGCAAAGGCTGCTCCCAGGAACTTCCCAAAACACCCAACACAGTCAGACTCCAAATTATCCAAATATCTGGTAATTGCTGGGAGAATACATTACAACTGTGTAAGGGTGTGTGAGCAAGCAAGCAAGCAAGAGAGGGATTCATCAGAGAGGTTCATTCACTAATTACAAAGTAAAAATCAGAGGTAAATAAGGTATACACCAACCAAGCATAATATTAAGACCACTTGCATAATATTGTGTTGACACCAATTCCTTCCTCCTTGTGGCACCTGATAGTGGTATGGAATCAGATTTGTGCCTTTTTGTTCAAAGAAGACTTCTCAATTTAAAAAATGAAATCCAAAATACCAAATAAAAAAAAAACAACCAAAAAAATATATTTCAAATAAAAAATACAAGATTGCAAGGAAAAACTTTGTACATTCGCGTAAAATATTTGCCTTCCCCCCTCTCTTAGTTTTGTTTGTTGTCGTTTTCTTTCATCACGATTCCAGCCTTCTCGTTTGCGCTCCCTGATTTTTTGTTTTGCGGTTTTGACACAAACCTGCCGGGTGGGTGGGAATTCACTGGGTGCAATCCCATTGGCTTATTCATTTTTGACGGACAGCTAAGCAAGCCTATGACCCGGCTCTGGCCGCTGCAGCTACCCTGCCTCCGATTGGCTCTAACTAGGTCTTCAACGGAGCAACTCACAGTGACCAGAGAAAAATATGAATGAGAATGCAATCCCAGGTAAGGCAAGTCAACAGTGTACTATTAAAGTGACTCTCTTAAAGTGACTCTCCGGATTTTGGACTCTAGGCCTCTTTTCCGAATTAGCCAGAGTGTAAGAAATGTAGACCTGGGATTGCATTCTCATTCACATTTTTCTCTGGTCACTGTGAGTTGCTCCGTTGAAATCAGGGAGCGCAAACGAGAAGGCTGGAATCGTGATCAAAGAAAACAACAACAAACAAAACTAAGAGAGGGGGGAAGGCAAATATTTTACGCGAATGTACAAAGTTTTTCCTTGCAATCTTGTATTTTTTATTTGAAATATATTTTTTTGATTGGTTTTTTTATTTGGTATTTTGGATTTCATTTTTTTAATTGAGCTCATAGAAGTCTTCTTTGAACAAAAAGGCACAAATCTGATTCCATATAGTGGTTGACATATATTAGGCAGCAAGTGAACAAGTTGTCCTTAAAAAGAAAATTCAAATGTTAAACCCCCAAAATAATAGCTAAATTCCATGTCAATAGTTCAACCAAAAATACCTATACTAAAAAAAAATGTTGACATGTTCAATTCTTATTTTCACAGCTGTATATGTTCGTTCACATGCAAGGTAGATACTATGGTTCTACTCTTCCTATTTCTTGTCATAGTCAGTGAAGAAATATTGGAAAATACTTACCAAACAGGTCCTGTTGAATTCACCGTCATCATCTACAAGAAGCAAGGGGAGACATCGCAGCACAATGGTCCGTGTAGCAGTAATGTTCTAGTAATGTAAACATAAATCCAGCGTAAAAATAAGCCAATTTCTTAAATAATAATATCTGCAGATGCATCACCACAAACAAAATGAGGACATGTGAAAAATGAAATTTTGAAGAGGTTAGGAACAGACTGTAGATGTTGTTCAAAAACTGAAAGTAACAATAGTCACCTGATTATTAATCTGGCAGATAAAGCCATCAAGGGATTCGCCTACTTTCCCTCTTTTGGACTTCATTATTTCAACAAGGCGAGGTGTGTGTGTGTCCAATGTTTCACAGAACTGCCGGTAAGGGTTCTTGCTGGCAACTCTTGAAAACTCATGATAGATCTAAAAACAGATAACAGTTTGTCTTACATTAGTAAATTACAGCACAACAATGTTTACAGATATAGACAGTTTAGAATATGTATTATAGTATATGTACACACACACACACACACACACACACACTTGAGTTTCTGTGAAGAATGCTGGCCAACATTCTACCATCGTATTTACAGGTGGTTGCTCTTCCACGATCTCTCTTCTTCTCAGTGAAAATGTCTGGTCCATCTTCTTTTTCACACTAACCACATCAGGTAAATGTTTTTGAGCCTCCATCTCAAGTTCAATTCTTATTTTCTCAAGAGAAGCAGCACTATCTCCATTTGGAAATTTAGGCAAGAAGTTTGTTTCGCTCCTTGTAGGCCTCTTGATGTTGCTGCTTGATGGGTCCCCATCAGGGAAATCCTTCCTCCTTTTGTTGCCATTCACTGACACGTCAGCCATTCCCAATCTTCGTAGTTTTGTGCGATAATTCCCCATTTTAAACTTAAAACTATTTTTCGACGCACAATATCCAGTGTGTGATCCAGGTTCTGACAAGCAGGGATGTGCCTTGACAAGTGACCCATGATAGTCCTTGGGGTAAGCCATATACTTATACATGGCTTCTGCAAGTTTCTCCAAGATCCCATGGTTCATGTCACGAGACATTTTCAATAGGGAGCCATCTTTAATGTAAGCGAGATCCCCTTGTCTTAGTCTATAATTAATGTCAACAGAGAATTCAGGGATTTCAAACTCTGCAGGCCAAGGATCCTGTCTAAGTTTTTGGTCATCTCTGCTTCTTGGGCTAAGGATTTCTGTGCTGCACGTGCTTAGGGGCGTCGATATGCAAGAGGGTGAGGAATCTTGACCAATCTTGATCGTAGGCCGTTCAGGTAATTCTCACATATCAGTCAGGTTGCACAGAGCATTGTTAAAGACATAATCTTCATACTGTACTTTGAAGTTATATGACGGTACCAAAGTTTGAGTTCAGACAACAATTCTTCAACATTGCTTGTTTTTTATTTAGGCTGATCCTTCTGATGTCATCAGGCACAAAAACTCGGACAGGCCATTTGTCTTCCATAATCCTACAAGACAAAACGTTTAGATAATGCAACACAAAAATAATAGTGCCAATAAAAACTTGCACCTTTGAACTATCAGCTGAGCACTGCTGCAACACTTCACATTAAGAGTAGCATGAAAGCATTAACTACTCTTTGCACCCCCCCGTCCTAGAAACTAACCTGGTAACTACACTAGTATTAGAATAAGCAGCTGACCTCGCTTTGAAGAGATAAATGTGCACAACTTTCATGGCCAAAGCATGCCTATATTCAAAACTAGTTCTTCGAAACAGAAAAAAAATTAAGAGAATAACTCATTGGCTGCAGCACTGGTTACAAAAATGCAAATAGTCCAAATAATTGATTAAAAAACTACAAAAAAACCCTCAAATAACTAGCTTCTGCTTATTTGTTAAGACTTGGCTAAATCTAAATTTACTGTTGTGCACACTCAATGTGACGTGTCCATACCAATATTTCGAAGTGCTTAAAATGTCCATACCAATTTTGAATGGGAAACTGCACGACATTCGGGAAGCAAACGGTACATTTTCCCCCCCTTAGTTCCGCCTCTCAAAGATGGCATGTCATTGGTGGGATTGGCTCACTTTCCTGTATGTGTCTGGGTTGTCATTGGTAAATTGGTGGACTGAGCGGGGAAAATAAAAAAAATGTAATAGCAGACCAGTGCGTCTACTAGGCCTACTGTTTGGTGGCTGGGAGAATCATGTCTGACTCGGTCAGGAAGAAAAAGCTGACGGACATCAGAAATTATTTCATGCAGTCAACGGTATGTTACTCACACAAGATAGCATTGTATAAACCTGTTTAGACAGCGAGTGCTAACTCTTCCTAGCGATGGATTTCATTGTTTTTCCATTAGCATGGAATAAACCCCAACATAACGTCTTTGCTTCTGATTTCCATGCTTTTCGTTTTGGACGGGGAATGCGTTGCAGTCTGATTCTACTGAACCAGATTAGGTCTAATCATGCTATACGCCTATTGGAGTGGAGTTAAATAAGAACAGGAAATATTAAAATAATTTTTAAAACCCCCTCATCTTTAGCCCTATTCGGACGAGTAAACAGAACGAGAGATGGGTATATCTTCACGCACGCGTTGAGTGAGTGAGTGAATTGTGACAGTTGTGACGTGCCTGCCATCTCCACAATGCATGTTGACGCATCTGAATGCATTTTTACCCCACGTCCCCCCATAGAACTAGTCCCGTCCTAATAGGGCTTTAGATGGAATGGTTAGATGAAAAAAAAAAAAAGGACAATGTATTATTAATGCAATAAACATTATTATTATTATTAGCCTGCTATTATTATGGACCAGAAGACATATATTTGGTAGAGTTTCCTGATTATAAATTCTGTTTTACAGCCACAACACAGCAGCTCTGCAGATCAGTCTCCATCAGGCAGACAGGTATATTTCATGTGGCTTTCAAATGTGCAATTGACTGCCTACATGTACTGTACATTGCGTAATGTAGGTCTATCATATCCTTCAAGGCCAATTCAGACATCTGAATGGATTTTTACCCCATGTCCCCCCATAGAACTAGTGCCGTCCTAATGGGGCTTTAGATGGAATGGTTAGATGAAAAATAATAAATAAGGACAATGTATTATTAATGCAATAAACACTTGTCAGAATAAAATGTATTATTATTATTATTATTATTATGCAACAACACAAAAATTGGTAGTGTTTCATGATTATAAATCTTGTTTTACAGCCACAACACAGCAGCTCTGCAGATCAGTCTCCACCAGGCAGACAGGTATATTTCATGTGGCTTTCAAATGTGCCACTGACTGCTTATACTGCACATTGTGTAATGTATGATATAATTCAAGGCCAATTAAAACATTATGCAACAGAAAGCGTGCTGGGTTGTAGTTCAGATAGAGGACAGTTGGAGTCTCAGGTGAGCTATCAGTGTATGATTTAGTAGACCTACTACAATACTACATAGGCTATGAAAGACAAAGTTTTAATTAAACTCATCAACTTAGGTTATGCTTCATATTTTTAAATTAAGCCATTTGTTAATTGAGTGTGGTCTTTTTTCTAAGGAAAGGGTTCCAGGAAGCATCAGAGAGAGTAGTGAGGGAGACAGCAGTGAAGAAGAAGAGAGTAGCGCAGGGGACAGTCTGGACATTCAGTCCACGCCAAATCAGCCTGACCCAAAGTGTATACCTGTTCAGAAACTTCCAGATAAAGTCCTCCGTTTTCAGGAACAGTGATACAGGCGGTATCCGTGGCTTCATTATAGCCCTAAAGTACAGGCAATTTTGTGCTTCCACTGTGTTAAGACCTACACTATAAATAAGAGCACACTGTCCAAAAAGGCAGACCCAGCCTTCTCATCCAAAGGGTTCAAAAATTGGAAAAATGCTCTGCATAGGTTTGAGGTTCACCAAAACAGTAAATCTCACCACCATGCAGTGACCGTTTGTGACCAAGAAAAAGACCCAATTGATTCACAGATGTCCAGTGCATTAGCACGACAGCAGGAAAATGGCAGATACTGCCTTCAAAACATTGTCAGTTCCATTCAGTTCCTTGAGAGATAGGGCTTGGCATTTCGTGGGCACAATGATGGTCATTTCTACCAACTTTTGCAGCACAAAGCCAAAGGAGATCCCCACCTCTCTGACTGGTTATTCCAGTCTTTTGATTACACATCTCCTCGGGTGCAAAATGAGATTCTGAAGTTATTAGGGAATAGCATTGTCAGGGACATTGCAAAATCAATACAGGCTTTACCTGCATTGCAGTACTCCATCATTATTGATGGAACACAAGATATTTCTGGCGTAGAACAAGAGTCTGTATGCCTCAGTGTGAAAAATGGACCCCGCGGTCCACTTCCACAAAAAAGGGATGATGCGTGTCAGGCACACTGAGTTGAAGGTGACGTAACAAACCACAAACAGGTGCAAAAAAGTGAGGTGAATGGTGCTGGTTTATTTTACAGTGCGCAAAGGTGACAAACAAAAAGACTTGAAAAACTACAAACAAAAATCAACACGAGGGTTGTTCAATATTTACAAAGAGCTAAAGTTTTCAAAAAATAAGGAAATAACTTTAACACAAAAGAATTCAGCACTTCAATAAACCTCTCAAAATTCAACAACCAATACTCAGCCTCACAGCAAGCTGCTCTCTCCATCATCCCACCAAGAACAATGGTGAAACCTCCCTATTTATGGCGCTACCCATTAGTGACATCAGCTGTACATGGCGGGAAAATTACTAATAAAGTAATTAATGTTTTACAAACATAAATCAATATTGAAAAACCAGGGACATAATCAAAATAACATAACAAATCATAAGCCATCTCTAAAATATTCCAAACAGTGTTTTTAAACATATTAACAACGCTCCTAAGTGACGATATGATTGTGAACAAAAACAAAAGTATAAAATGTTCGTTACCCCGACAGTGCGGTTTTGCTGGGGGAAGAGAGAGAGCGGGGCACAGAACGAGGAAGTGTGTGGCTGTGTTACTGTCATGGCGTGGTGGAAATGTTTGGTGCGTGTGGTGGAAATGTTTGGTGGAGCAGAATCAGCGGGTACCTCGCTGTTCGCGGAGATGTTAAAACGGGTGAGTACTGAAAATGTATGACGCTATGTGAGTGAAATATGATAGTATGTCCAAAACGCGCTAACCGGTATTGCGTGCAGTGAACATTCCGGGGGATGCGGGCAGGTGTGTGCGTGTCTGTCAGCGTGTGTAGGGTTTATGTCGGGAGAGTTTGGGAAAAAGTCTTAACTGCAGGGGGACTTTTTCACACTCAGATATGTGGACAATGATTTAGTTTCCCATGAAGACTTCATAGGTTTATATGAGCTCTCAGTTACTACTGGAGAGGCGATTGCCCAGGTAGCGAAGGATGTTCTACTGAGGCTGAACATTCCCATTGATGGTTTAAGGGGGCAAACTCATGATGGCGCAGCCAACATGGCTGGTATTCATTGCAGAGTGCAGGCTGAAATTAAGAGGCAGCAGCCCTTGGCACTCTTTATGCATTGTGGAGCACATTGCCTCAATTTAATCACGCAGGCTGCATGCCAGTCCAGTCCTGTAATCAGGGATGCACTGCAGTGGGTGCATGAATTGGGGTCCTTGAGCAAGGTCTCAGGAAAATTCAAAGCTACCTTCTCTGCTGCAGCTACAGCCTTGGACAGTCCTTCTGCCTCACTTAGACCTCTCTGTCCAACAAGATGGACAGTGAGGGGGGCTGCTGTCAGAGCTGTGCTCTCACAATATGATTCTGTGCTGAGCAGTTTAGAAGAGTTTGGGGCCAACAATGCAAAGGCAAATGGGCTGAGAGACAGATTTGAGAAGGGGAAAACAGTCCTGGGCCTTCATTTAGCCCTGGAGGTAATTGAGGTCCTTGAGGGTTTAAGCAAGTCTCTGCAGAAGCGCACAGAGACAGTAGCTGGTATGATGAGTGCCACTGGGTGTGTTAGAGATTGTCTAAGGGTCAATAGGAGTGAGGTGAGATTCAAGGAGATCTTTGACAAAGCAGAGATGATGATTGATTCCCTTGGGATTGAACCCATTCAACTACCCCACCAAAGGGCCCCCCCAAAACGTTATAATGGGGCATCAAGCCACCACATTGCAACAGCAGAGGAGTGGTACAGGACAGAGTATTATAAACTCATGGACTCTGTAGACACCCAGTTTGAAGCGAGATTCAGCCAGCCTGATTTGAAAGTCTCACAGGAACTTGAGAATGTCCTGCTCACTGGAGCAGTAAGTTCAGTTACAAATGACTACCCAGAACTTGACAGCATCACTTTAAAAGTACAGTTGTCTACGTTTCATTCAGTGGCGTGGGGTGGGGGAATTTTGTGGGGAAGCCAAGCGAGTTGAAAGAACTAATCACTACTTTTTTGTAGCCCATTTACATTTTGTCACCCATTTAAAAGGCTGTTCCATCAACCTCTGTGTAACTTCTAGACTGCCTTAAAACATCTGCAGAAAACTAACAGTAAAATACAGACTATATGTTGTAGATAAAACACAGCAATTGCGCAAATATGGGCAAGTACAAATTTCTCCATTACATTACACTTAGCAGACGCTTTTATCCAAAGCGACTTTCAAAAGCAGGACATAAGCTAACAGAGCTGTAGAGGAACACATCGTAAACAGACTCCACACATGCACACAACGGGATACATGTGCCTTAGTAAGTTTTCCGGAGCAGGGACACACACACCAAATTAACTAGAAACACTCACGTTAGGTAACCTTGAAAAACAAGGTTAGAACTTCTGTCTATGGTTAGAACGTTACATAGCTAATAGCAAGCTATGGCTATGTCAAGCTATGGTTATCTTCTTCTAAAGATATATACATTTAAGTTCTCACGCAGACCACTACAACATTAACCCATTTAGACCGGGAGCGCATTACCGCTGTTCTACCACTAAGACCGGGAAAGCGGATAAGTAATTTTTTTCCTCTGTGGCCAATCATCATCGGTTTCCAAATAAAATCTACCCGAAAATGCACGTGACATTGATACGCAGACTCGTGTCATTGTTTTGAAATATGGATGACTTCAATTTCAGTGCAGGGAGTTCAGAAGTTAGTGACCTAAGCGATATAGATGACTCTGAACATGTGGATCCTGTGAATGTAACTGTCCCTGAAATGAAAACATGCGTTGGGCTATGCATTAGCATGGGACTACTTGTTCTGCCTGCACGGAGAGATTATTGGAGACGCACTAAACATCTCTTCAAGACGTTCTATGACGCCATGCCACGGGACCGATTCTATGCTATAGACTGTAAATTACATTGTTGTCTTGTGTTACAGCAAGTTCAATGCATAATACCAATACCTCATTATGCTAAAAATGTAAACATGAAATGCTACATAAATAGAAGAAAAGTCATTTGCACTGATAACATTAATAATCACTGCTTGTTATTCTATAACTATCAATCAGTATTTTAGTTCTTACCTCCATGGATTCGCCTATATGGAGGTAAGAACTAAAATACTGATTTATAGTTACAGAATAACAAGCAGTGATTATTAATGTTATCAGTGCAAATGACTTTTCTTCTATTTAAAACTTGGAAAATGTTGTGCACTGTACATGTTGTGACTGTTGTTGTTTTATTTTTTCCATATTATTGTGTTTCTGGATTATTTTATATTTTCTTCTGAAGGTGTAGAAAAATAAATCACACTTGTCATGAAACCCACAAGTGTAAGCTCTCAAATACTTTTGGAATTTTGTCTCTATGTGCTTCAGAGGCTGAGAAACCACTTATTTAATAGGTGTTGACATTATTGTTGAAATTCCAGAAAAACCTCAGGATCTGGGAGGTTGTTTTAAAATCTCCCTTAGGATTTTTAGGCCTTTTTTTCAGGCATTTTAGGCCTTAATGGGTTAAACAACAAAACTGCACAACTTAACAAGGTGCTCCAGCACACAGTTTAGTGAACATTATCTGTATGTAGTAGCCACACAGCGAAACTTCGATACATCAGAAATAACTTCAGCAGAACCATATTTGATTACAAAAGAGGAGTTTAATACTATTTGTTACCATGTACTCTAAAATCTCCATCGTCTTGATCTAATCTTAAGAGTCATTGCACGAGAAAACCAGGCAGACGTGGGAAGATGGGGGTCGGCCAAATCAGCTCATATTTTGTATGTGAGCTAGGTATGTGGAACTATGAACAGCCATATAATTAAAACCCTCCAGCTATTTTTCGTTATGCAGTTCTGGGACCCCCCTTTGATACCCTCGAAAATCAAACAATCCATGGCTGAAAATGACTAAAATTGCAACGGCTCCCCTGTTAATCCTGATAAAGATATGAACGTAAGTTTAATTTTTCCATATAGCTTGGGTTGTCTAGTTTTACAGACCAAAAGTTGAAGATGGAATATTGAAATTAAGAGGGTGCACTAGGGGGTTGCCGGAACCATTGAAAGCAGAATTTTTATCTTTCTCAATTTTAGTCATTTTCAATGGACTTTTTCTCACACAACCCGCAATTTTGATGAATGGTTTTACCTTTTCTGGAAAGAGGAACATCTACTGATTCAAAAACAAGTGTCGTCTAATTGGGACACACATAACACGAGCCGTGAATGGGGGATCTTTATGGGGATTTTTCAGGTTTTCAACTATAATAAATCAGGTAATGATGTCTCACTACAAGGTAACTTCCGGTCATTTCCTGTGTTTAGCTGTGTGAAAATCATGTATTATTGTCAAACAATGCTAAAAGTAATTAAAAATGGTCATTGGGGCTCTACTTGGGGGATATAAGGATGCCTGAAATGGAATTAAGCCGGTTTTACTCATTTTATTGTTGCTCTTCAAGATGCCAATTAGTAAGTTTGTTGCACAAATCATTGTGCAGATGCATTTATATAGGCTTACATATATATACACACGTATATTACATATATATTATACACATATATTATACATATATTACATATATATAGGCTTACATTTTATATTGGTCCAGATATCACAAGTGCCGTCAGAGGTTTTTGCCATGCAGTGTATCAACGTAAGTTCTAACTTTCCTTTTGTTTTACTTTAGTCAAAAAGGTACTATTTGAAGTGTGTTGAAATCTCTAGCAAGCTGATAAGTCATTTTAAGATTGTAACACGCTATTAACATTTGGTTAAATGTTGTCTGCAGGGATCTAGTATTAGAGACACGACAGGCTACAAAGTGCAGCGTGAAATTTTTCCATGACTACCTTATGCAGGATCATTAGTTTTATCAACTTCAAATATTTGATATGTTTTTTTTCTATTGAATTACAGAATAAGTAAAAATGAGTTGCTCTTTCGAAAGCCAAGAGTCAGAGTGTGGTCCCACACCTTACTTCCCCTCCGACCAATCTGTAGTACCGTTGACTGCCTGCAACAAGGACCTGACATCTTACTTGGCAGGGCTTGGTCTCAGTGGACGTGGTCACGGTCCGACAGATCTTACAGAACAGGATCTCATTTTAAATCGATTCGGGGAGATTTGAAGAATCCCAGACGTGTATCATTGGCTCTTTCAGTTGAGCTGTATGAAACATACAACAGGATAGTACCTGTTGGATCTGCATTGTGTGATATTTGCAGAAAACGTAAATCAAAGGATACGCAGAGAATTGAAGCTGGAGTTCCTACTGGAGTTCAAGACATAGCTGATGATCAGCCTGGCCCAAGTCAGGGTCACAGGAGTATCATTGGGCCACCAGCGCCACCTGTGTCAACGGCCACTTCTACATCCACTGTACAGCCTGAACCAAGCTTTGATGGGCAGGCCATGGCGCCGCCAATACAAGAAGTACAAACGAGTACTGCATCAACATCAAAGGCCACTTACTACCAAGTCCGATCTGATGAGACATACAGGCCTACCGTGCCAAGAGACAGTGAGTTGTCATCAACCATATCGGAGCTGGAGGCCCCTGGGGCCGTATTACAGAAACTTCCTATCTTAAGACAAAAGTTAAGATAGGACGAGTGGAGATAAGATTTTTTCCCGTTTGGTATTACAGAAGCAAAATCTTAACTTAATTTAAGAATCTCATCTTATCTTTGGAAATCCTATCTCATCTTGAGTTAGGAATCCTAAATAAGCGATCTACACACATACAATCGATTTTTATGTCTGTTACCTAGCAACTAATGCAACGCTGCGTCTCGTGACGTATCATCACAACAGCTGTCATAACAGACCCTAAGTAAGTTGTGTGTTAGAATTGCTAGCATTACTCCAGTGAACTCCGGTGAGTTTGCTAAGCTAACTAAGCCAGCTAAGTATCCGGCATACAAATGTACACTCTACCCTCACACACACGTTCCCTGACCTCTCTCACAAGACACCTGTAACCATTTCTCTCTGCCCAACATTCTTCCTCTCTGAGAAAGTTGCTTGTTGTTAAAATTAGCGGCTAGCTAGCTAGGGGTTAGCGATAGCTCACTCTGCCTTGTCCTTTCTATAAATAAATTCCTCTCATTCTGGCGACGTTGAGCAAACAAAATACTTGCCATAATTGTGTAACTGACAAAGGAGTGGAAGTTAAGACAGCAAAGAGGCTGTCCTAAAGTTAGGACCGTTTATTTAAGATTTTTCAAAGTTAGGATGCTTCTGTAATACACTTTTCTTAACTTGAGATAGGATGCGCAAACCAAGTTAGGATACGCTGTTCTGTAATACGCTTTTCCTAAATACCATCCTAAAGTGCCGTTGCTACGGTAACTAGACAGATAGGATAAGATTCTCAAGTTAGGAAGTTTCTGTAATACGCCCCCTGGAGTTGATGTCACTTTCGAGTCTCAAAATAGCTCTACTATAAGTGAAGGAGAAGCTGATACCAGCATTTGGGTTGATGAGCAGCACCTGCAAGAGCAGCATAGAGCAGCTCTGAACACAGCAGTGGACTGTATATCAGAGGGAAGAATTAGCCCTTTAAGGTCCAGTCACAGGTGGCGCTGGTGGCCCAATGATACTCCTGTGACCCTGACTTGGGCCAGGCTGATCATCAGCTATGTCTTGAACTCCAGTAGGCACTCCAGCTTCAATTCTCTACGTATCCTTTGATTGAGCAACTGAAAGAGCCAATGATACACGTCTGGGATTCTTCAGACCCACTCTCTTCCCTTTGTGTTCTGGGTGTGTACATGAAGATCTTTTGCCTCCGAGCCAATGTGTGGTAAGATCATATCGGTGCTTTGGACAGACAGTGAGCATGCTCTTTTGTTGCTCTGAAAGACCAAATCTTCCCGATCGATTTAATATGAGATCCTGTTCTGTAAGATCTATCGGACCGTGACCACGTCCACTGAGACCAAGCCCTGCCAAGTAAGATGTCAGGTCCTTGTTGCAGGCAGTCAACGGTACTACAGATTGGTCGGAGGGGAAGTAAGGTGTGGGACCACACTCTGACTCTTGGCTTTCGAAAGAGCAACTCATTTTTACTTATTCTGTAATTCAATAGAAAAAAAAACATATCAAATATTTAAAGTTGATAAAACTAATGGTCCTGCATAAGGTAGTCATGGAAAAATTTCACGCTGCACTTTGTAGCCTGTCGTGTCTCTAATACTAGATCCCTGCAGACAACATTTAACCAAATGTTAATAGCGTGTTACAATCTTAAAATGACTTATCAGCTTGCTAGAGATTTCAACACACTTCAAAAAGTACCTTTTTGACTAAAGTAAAACAAAAGGAAAGTTAGAACTTACGTTGATACACTGCATGGCAAAAACCTCTGACGGCACTTGTGATATCTGGACCAATATAAAATGTAAGCCTATATATATGTAATATGTGTATAATATATATGTAATATACGTGTGTATATATATGTAAGCCTATATAAATGCATCTGCACAATGATTTGTGCAACAAACTTACTAATTGGCATCTTGAAGAGCAACAATAAAATGAGTAAAACCGGCTTAATTCCATTTCAGGCATCCTTATATCCCCCAAGTAGAGCCCCAATGACCATTTTTAATTACTTTTAGCATTGTTTGACAATAATACATGATTTTCACACAGCTAAACACAGGAAATGACCGGAAGTTACCTTGTAGTGAGACATCATTACCTGATTTATTATAGTTGAAAACCTGAAAAATCCCCATAAAGATCCCCCATTCACGGCTCGTGTTATGTGTGTCCCAATTAGACGACACTTGTTTTTGAATCAGTAGATGTTCCTCTTTCCAGAAAAGGTAAAACCATTCATCAAAATTGCGGGTTGTGTGAGAAAAAGTCCATTGAAAATGACTAAAATTGAGAAAGATAAAAATTCTGCTTTCAATGGTTCCGGCAACCCCCTAGTGCACCCTCTTAATTTCAATATTCCATCTTCAACTTTTGGTCTGTAAAACTAGACAACCCAAGCTATATGGAAAAATTAAACTTACGTTCATATCTTTATCAGGATTAACAGGGGAGCCGTTGCAATTTTAGTCATTTTCAGCCATGGATTGTTTGATTTTCGAGGGTATCAAAGGGGGGTCCCAGAACTGCATAACGAAAAATAGCTGGAGGGTTTTAATTATATGGCTGTACATAGTTCCACATACCTAGCTCACATACAAAATATGAGCTGATTGGCCGACCCCCATCTTCCCACCTCTGCCTGGTTCTGCCTGGTTTTCTCGTGCAATAACTCTTAAATGTGTACGTTGTGTGTACGGATGTTTGTATCAGAGCCTGTCTTAACAACTTTCCCTGTTAGTAGCATAGACTGTATTTAAAGGTGAACTTTCATCGTTATTTTTATTTATATTTCTGTGTCGCCACTATGGTTGAATGCATTGTGCGTCATTTCTGTGAAAAAGGTCACAGTGTCTAGTGGTTGAACGACTGGCTTTTCCGGTGTCCCTCGTGAATATCCATGACGTGTCAATAAGGCACTTCTGATTGGGCAAATAAGCTGTCTTTCGCTCACCTAGCTTCTGTCCACTGTTCTTCCTCTGCGATGTGGGCGTGCCACACATGGCTCTGGGCGTGGCTTACGACCTAGTGATGTAGATAGGTTTAGCCTGCTCTGATCCGCTCGTTTTGGTTAGCTTGAGCCTTCAATGACCAGTAAAACCATGAGGGTCGAATTTCACGTCTTGGAGTGGCTGCGTGCAACTGCTTGTTGTGCTACTCAAAGTGGTTTTTAGTGGAAGGACCCCTTCAAGAACGGTTAGTAGTGGATGGGCATAGGTCGATTCTGTGGAGGAGGTAAAGGCTCGCTGGCTTCCCTTCATACCGTGCTGGCCAATCACAGATTGGTAGTATCACTAATTTGATTGGTTGATCGCTCGTTTTTTTTCACCATTCCTTAGTGATAGGGATGCCATTCCAGGTTGGGTGCCACTTGGATACGACAGGAGTGTAATACTGTGTTTCACCACATAGCATAATGGGCTACATCGGGGGGTGCGGAGGCGCCATTTCGCTCATAGCAAAATACTGAGTAAGAAAAGTAGAGATCGATGACTGAAGCACAGTAGGAGGAGCAAAACCGGTAACTTAATAGTCCAAATGTTTTCATTAAAATTGCTGCTATTGTCGAGCAAAATAGGGGAAGCATGGCTTCCCTTGGCCTCCGGGAAAAAACACCACTGGTTTCATTCCAAATACAACGTACAGTCCATCTCAGATGCAGCTGATCTCTTCAGAAGCATGACCGTTGAGGTCAGGGGCTTATTTGATCAGGTGGAAACTCTTTTGAGGCTTTTGTTGGTTATGCCAGTGTCATCATCGGAGGCTGAGCGAAGTTTCAGTGCTCTGAGGAGATTGAAAACGTGGCTCAGGACCACAATGACACAGGCACGGTTGAACCATGCTGCCGTCTGCCATATCCACCAGGACAGGTTGGATAGTATTAACATAAAAGAAATCTGCCAGCAGTTTATCTGTGTCAATGACCAGCGGCGCCATGCATTTGGCTCCTTCATGCAAGATTTGGGGAGTAAGTAGGCTCAACAAGCTACAAACAAGTCAAAATACATTTCTTAGTTGATGTTTCCAGGATTTCACTCGCTTACTATTTTTGAATGGCCGTGGGCCTTATTTATTTCTTTGTTTGTGAACAGTAAACCAACCTAAACAGTATTTTGTTTTTGATATGACATTTCATGGCTTTATTATTTATTTAATTGAATTATAGATTCATGTTGGACTGTGAATAACCTATACATGAACATTAGTAAGTACATTTTTGCTGGACCTTAAATCTTTTGAGTAGGTGTGTTATATTTCTGTTGAAACTGTGTACAGCTAATAAATGCTTGTTGCAAATTAGTCATCCGTGTACATTTGTCAACAATTGTATATTCCACTTGTTTTTCACACTTCTCACACTTATCTCTATGCAGTGTGCACTTCCAAAACTCCATCAGTTAACATGTTCAAAATGCACTTCAACTGCAGTACTAAAACACTTCAACTGCAGTAACAAAACCAAAATGCATGTAAAATACGGTAGGCTTATATTTCACATAAATGGACATTCATTGTACAAATGTTGTGTGGAAATTAAGCAGCACACTGTAATGCTGATTGTTGAGGCTGTATTTTTTAGTAGCTTAGATCATGATGTAGGCATGGGAAGCAAATTATGCCCCCACCAATATCAAAACCATTACTACGCCCTTGACCTAACGTATAACAGTCAAATCACATTTACACTAATAGCTACTTAACTGCAAGTAAAAATGAGCATACTTACATGTATCAGATGTGGACTGCCAACATCAGAAAGCCCACTTCACTAAATCTTTTAGCGTGCCTGTTAGGAACCGCAACTGAAGTTAAAGCATTACGTTTGATGGCAAACTAATCAAGCCTTAGCTAGCGATCTAGTGGAGCTAATAGTTGCCTCGTGACCCAATTGTTTTATCCCGCTAGCTTGCGACTTTACAACAGCAAACGAGTACATGTCACACTATAAAGCTACAAACCCATTTTAAAGACAAACTAGGTTGGTCACATTACTTACACTAACATATCTTAAGGCAAACCGCTAAATTCTAAATAGCTAACGTTATCTGCTGTCTGGTATGATATCGATAGCTTAGCTACTCGTTAACCTTGTATGACTTATAAGCAGCTGACTCAAGAGTAATTTTATCCAGCTCACTTGAAAGTTGAATGAAGAATGACGAATATCATACACAATATATAATCCAACAAATGGGTACTACATTGGCAAATTAACATAACAAGTTCAGGCCAGGCAAAGCCCCTTGGCTAATCATTATGCTAAGACTGTGTATACTGGCGGCAATTGTATCCGCATTTAAAAGCAAACCACACAAAAAGTGGCAGTACGGTCCTACTACCTCTCTTCAACTTTTAATGAGCGTATCACTTACCAACAGAAGTGAAATCATGTATTATCCAAAAGTCCGAATCCAAATAACCACCCGAATGTCATGGGGTCTTGTGCCAATCCAAACCAGTTCCACCATCAGTTCAAGGTCATGAAAAAATGCTTGCGCCGCCTCACCTTCGACGTCATTCGAAAACATTCAGGCGTACATTTTTGGAGCCATGGAAATGATTATATTTCCCTAAGAAGTTGGTGATCATAAATACTGCAGGGAATATAAGAGACTGAGGTGTTAGAGAAGTGGTTCTGTCCAAACCACTGAGCACACAACGAGCATGTCTATGGACTAAAAACAGTAGCCTCTTTTAGTTTATTTGAATAACGGTGTTGGATAAGCTGATCTTTTTTTAATCACTCATGAATCTGATCAATAAAGGGGAAAGTTTCATATTTAACTAAGCAGACAGCAGTATGTCTGCTCCCAGTTCACATTTATTGTGAACTTAGCACAAACATAGCACAAACTTATGCAATTCAACTATAGTTTTCTTGATTTGAATGAGGAAGTTAACTTTAACCTCCTAAGGCCCAAGCTGTTTTTTTACATGATTTTTTGATAGGGTTATTGGAAACTAATTAGAATAAAAACTAAGCATCACCTTTTGATACGATGTACTTTTGTAGAAAAATGATGTCCACATATGTGGACTCCTGTTCCGAATTTCCATAAAACACAACAAAGTCACTTTTATGTAATAGAATGAAAAACTCTTTATTTCCACCTTGAACACAGCAGTTTTTTTCCTGACGGCTTTTGCATGTATTAGTAACACATACACACATATATCTGAACATGTTTTGAATATCATAGTAAAAAATTGCATTGCATTTTTGCCCCTTTTGAACAGTTAAAACTACCCGAGTGATAATTTTGTAATGCTGAAAACAGTTGAAGACATGGATAACATTGTATGCCTGTATACTAAATAGTAAAAAACAAAACAAAAACCAAAACAAAACAAAAAAAAACATTCTTGCCCCTTTTGGACAGTTACAGAAAGGCTCATGTGTGAAATTTTGTATTAATCAAAAAAGGATGTGGTCACTGAGGACAGAAGGATCCGGCCTGCTTACGGAGAACTTTACACAGTCTGAGAAGAGAGTTGGAGGAGGAACTTTTCCTCCTGTGACTAATCATACACTCTCACACACAGTCACACACACACACACACACACAAACATAACAAAGTAAAAATGTCACGAAGAGAACATGTGCGCTGTAGGGACATGTACACACCTTGAAAATCACTGCCATCACCTATGTGTGAAAGTCTGAGTAACAGTTGCGCTCGGTTTGCAGGCACAAGAACACTTTGCAAGTCACACAACGCACTCGGGTTCTGCCAGTGCAGCCTGGCTGTCTGCAGCGCATGGCATTCTTTAGGCTGACCATGGAAGGTGGGCATTAGCCCTCCTGCGGGCCGAGACATGGGGCAACTCCGTCACATGACGTTTTACCCCTTTATTTGAATCTTCTTCTTCCTCTGATTGTTCCGAAAGGTCTGCATCTGCACCGTGATGCTGGGTCAAGAGAGTCTTGGCCACTTCCATACGGAACTGAAGAAACTGTATGGGTCTTGTCTTTGGTCCAGCACATATTGCATGGTCTTTGCGGTAGAGTAGCCAGCTGTTGGCTAAAGCCAGATCCGTGAAGTGCATTACCATCCGCATTGTCCACTTCTTAGTACGGGTGCTCATGCGATAGTAACTAATCATTCTATCCATCAAATCAACCCCACCCATCTTGATGTTGTACTCACGGACAACGCTTGGTCGTGAGACAGTGACATACTGGGATTTTAAAAACCTAGTAAACTCACCAAAAGAAAAAACGTGAGTTTGTATTAACCATTCTAAGTAAGGTCAGTTGTTGGGTTTTACAGTGAGGGTAAAAATACACTTTAGTTAATGCACTGAAAAACAACCAACCTAATCAGGATAAGAACACACAAAGAGACACACTGAACTGCAAATCACACGCTCTTTTGGAAAGACTGAGTAGGCCTACAAGTAAGGACAAGAACACACAAATATCCCCCCCCCCCCCCCCCCCCCCCACACACACACACTTCTAAAGTATTCTTTCATACACAAGAGTGCATAAAGTACTAAAAGGTGAAATGAAAACTAAGCTCAACTGTCTTGATCTAATCTGTTTCTCCGATTTGTTTTTCAGACGGATGAGGTCCATGCCAAGGACAACACAAGACCTGGAGCAAAGAGCCCTGGTAATGCTCTTCATCATCATTATCCTCCTTATCCTTATCATTCCCAGCACTCTTCTCCTCCCTACTTGCTCAGTCCTCAGGGGCAGTAGTTCATGTCTGTTTCAGTCAGCATCGATCTCCTCAAACACAAAGTATCCCCCTTCCCCAGTGTCCATAAGCTAGCCCATCACACCCGTCATCCTTGTCAGTGACATGAGCTGATTCGCCGAAGTGAAGCAGCCAATGAGGGTGATCCCCACTACCGATGGCCCCGCCTGCTGACTTCCAATATTGGCCGTCCTTCCCCAATATGTTGAATGGGCCGCAAACCAGCCCACAGACTTCCCAAACCTCTCAAATTTGGCACAAAGACGAGCAAGATCTACTGAAAAGCTGCTGGGCAAACGAACGCAAGAGCAACTTGGAGCGATTCAAGGTACTGTAACACCACACCTCTTTAACCCTTACAACATCACCACCAGAGCGTTTTTTAAAGAGCATGTTTCATGGAGACATTTGACTTTTTGTGATGTCACCACAGAAACAGGAAGTGAAGTTTCTGATCTGCACCGATGTGGCGGCCAGAGGCATTGACATCCATGGTGTGCCCTACGGTAAGAGAAGAGAGGCCTAACTAAGAGATGATCGTAGAGCCATCTTGTAGCCCGTATTACGTACTGTAAAGTTATTCTCACACTGATCTGATGTTGATTTATTAGCATTTGTTATAAATGTATTTAGGTGCATTATGAATGTATTTAGTTGCATTATGCGTAATGTGTGATGTGTTTTCATTATTAATTTTCTATTAGAAATCATAACCTGAATGCTTAATGATATCTATTTTAAAGTTTTAATGATATACAGGTGCTGGTTATATAATTAAAATATCATAAACAACTTTATATCAGTAATTCCATTCAAAAAGTGAGACTTGTATATTATATTCATTCATTACACACAGACTGATATATTTCAAATGTTTATTTCATTAATTTTGATGATTATAACTGACAACTGATGAAAATCTCAAATTCAGTATCTCAGGAAATTAAAATATTACTTAAAACTGATACAAAAAAAAATGGCTCTTGTTCAAAAGTGGCTTGTCACAAGAAATGTGACAGCTGAAACCATATCTTGCATACGTCTGTGCATGGTGGTTCTTGAAGCACTGACTCCATCCAGCTGTAGTCCACTCTTTGTAAATCTCCCCCACGTTTTTTAATGGGTTTTGTTTTACAATCCTCTCCAGGGTGCAGTTATCCCTATTGCTTCTACATTTTTTCTACCATATTTTTTCCTTCTCTTCACCTCTCTATTAATGTGCTTGGACACAGCTCTGTGAACAGCCAGACTCTTTAGCAATGGCCTTTGGTGTCTTGACCTCCTTGTGCAAGGTTTCAATGGCCTACAGACCTAGACTAAGAGACCGTTTAAAGGCTTTTGCAGGTGTTTTGAGTTAATTAGCTGATTAGAGTGTGGCCCCATTTTCTGATACTCAATTGGGGGTTTTCATTAGTTGTCAGTTATAATCATCAATATTAAAAGAAAAACACTTGAAATATGTTAGTCTGTGTGAAATTAATGTATACATCATTTTTTGAATGGAATTACTTAAATAAATATATGACCAGCACCTGTAGGTCTGTGTTTTTGATAGTGGAGTCCTACCACTAGATGTCAGCTTTGCACTTCTTATTTAAGTGTGTGTGTGTGTGTCTTTTTCTCTCTCTCTTTTTTTTTCTCTCTCTCTCTCTCTGTCCCTGTCTCTCTCTCTCTCTCTCTCTCTCTCTCTCTCTCTCTCTCTCTCTCTCTCTCTCTCTCTCTCTCTCTCTCTCTCTCTAGTTGCTGTCAGAGATTGAGGAGCATCTGAACTGTGTCATCACCCAACTGTGTCATCACCCTGACATCAAAGTCCCCGTGGACGTGTTTGGTGGCAAGGTGACCTACGGACAGCGTCGGGCAACAGGAAGTACGGACGTGTGTGTGTGTGTGTGTGTGTGTGTGTGTGTGTGTGTGTGTGTGTGTGAGAGAGAGAGAGTCTGAGAGAGGGAGCATGTGTGATGTGAATGCCAGTTTTGGTAAGTACATTTGTACCATCATAATATCAAACACATTTACATGACTTGTCATCTTAGTGTGAGTGTGTGTGTGAGTGAAAGAGTGTCAAAGAGTGTCAATGTCAAACATATTTACATGACATGTTGAATTTATTTTTTGTGATTGTGTGTGTGTGTTTCTTTGTGTGTGTGTGTGATTGTGTGTGTTTCTGTGTGTGTGTGTAGGTGGCATGTACAAGGGTCACGTGGAAATCTTGGCTCCTACTGTGCAGGAGTTGGCCAACCTGAAGAGAGAAGCTCAGACATCCTTCCTACACCTAGGATACCTGCCCAACCAGCTGTTTAAAGCCTTCTAAATCAATTCAATTCAATTCTTAAATCTCTCTCTCTCTCTCTCTCTCTCTCTCACACACACACACACACACACACACACACACACACACACACACACACACACACACACACACACACACACACACAGAGTCCCTATCCAATAGCTGCACAAAGCCTTCAAGTTACACATGCAAACACACACATACAGTCCTTATCCTTCAAGTTACACACACAAACACTCATACTGTCCTTATCCAGCCAGCTGTTCAAAGCTTTCTAACAGCCGCACACACACACACGCACACAGTCACTACCCAGCTGGTTGTTTAAATCATTGTAAACGCACACACACACGTACAGGGAGTTCTAGCCCAAGTAGCTGATTACATCCCTTAGAAGGGAGGCATAAAATATGCCTGGGCTTTCCAAACAGACAGCTGTTCACACACACACACACACACACACACACACACACACAAAACTGTTGCACCTGCCCACACCAGCCCGATCGGTCAGCTGTTTGGAGTGTCTCAAGCTGATTTGCCAAAGTATTTATACACACTCAAACAGCTGTTAAAATCTCTCTCCCTCTCTCTCACACACACACACAAACACACACAAACTGACTGGTGGCCTCAGAGAGTAGTTCCAGAGTCAGCTGCTGTGTAGACACTGGTGTGTGTGTTCATGCGCATTGCAACGAATCATCTGGCCATGGCCATGGCCGTGTTGTTATGCAGCCAGGCACTGGTCAGCCATCAAAAGGCAAACACTACCACTAACACCCTGCCATGTCCTCTACCAGAGACCTCCTTGGTCAGTCTTATGCCGATGGGCAATGGGACCCCTCGATGAAGTTTGAGTTTGAGCCTGCACATCACAGGACATTTTTGATTTTTGGAGTTGGATTTTGTTTCTCTGTCCTTTAGAAGGATGATTTTTGAGTTGTTTAATGGCTTGTGTTACTTGTTTAATGGCTTGTTAAATAAAGCTACAGCATAAACAATACAGTTTCTGGTTTGTTTTATAATGTATGTATTATAGAGGGTGGGTCAAACATATGGGACACATTTTAAATGCGTATATCTTGGAGTATACAAATGATAGAGTGACAATCAGGAGTTTTTCATACATTGGTTAATTTCTCTGCAAACTAAAGATGGCTTATGTAAGGGTGGATTTTTAACAAGAACACAGCCAATAATGCTGAAATTAAGATTATGAACAAGTCATTAAACTGTGTCAGTAGAATCATGTCAAACATAAAATTTGTGAAATATAGGGAAACTGTTCATGATTAAAATTTGTGGTGCAGGCTCTTCGTGCATATACGTCCAATCCAAAGGAATTCGATCTTCCCGCACCCGTAAGATCCCGTGATAATGGCACAAACTTTAAAACACATTGCCTGTATGGACTAGAGTAAGTGTAAAACTGAAGGGAAAAAGTGCAAAACAGGATCATTGTTGCTGAGTAAAATACTTTATTTTTGATGTTGATAGTACAAAAAAAATATGATGATATGCAGTATATTTATTCAGCTACCTAATAATCAAAATTATCCAACAAGCCAATAATGACCCCCTAAATTAGTCCCAACTGATATCAATGTAAAGCACCCCACCCCACCACCACCACATTTTAATAAGACATTTAGGGGAAAGATGACAGGTGTGGGAGTAGGCTCCTGTTGCCTAGCAGGTGCCAGGGGGTGGCAGGTACTGGTACGAAATTCCGTTCCATCCACTCCCGTCCCCATATACTGTGCCACAGTGGAAAATAGTTTGTGCATCAATTTAATCAGTTCACCACATTAGCAAAATTAAAAACAACAACAGCAAAAACATGACATGCATGCCTTAGTTTGGATTGGCTCCTTGTAAATAAGTAAATTGTATTTCTGACTTACCGATGTTCGGGTAGGTACGGAAGGTGTTGATTGGTTCATAGGGGGCCAAATCGGAGGGCTTTCTCTCTCCCCACCCATTCACCATGCCAGTGACCGGACGCCCTGGAATGTTTTCAGTACATCAGAGAAAGTGACAATTAGTGTCTGTAATGTTTAGTGTTCATTTTATTTAAAGCACTGCGCTCTAGATTTGCTGAGACAGGGATTGCTGGGATTCCAAATGGGCCTTTTTTATAACCTACAGTTGTGTTCATAAGTTTACATACCCTGGCAGAATTGATGATTTCTTAACCATTTTTCAGAAGATATGAATGATAACACAAAAAAACTTTTCTCTTACTCATGGTTAGTGTTGGCTGAAGCCACTTATTGTCAAACACCTGCGTTTACTGTATTTAAATCATAATGACAACAGAAACTACCCAAATGACCCTCTGGAAAATGGTTAAGAAATCATCAATTCTGCCAGGGTATGTCAACTTATGAGCACAACTGTACTGTAAGTAAGAGAACTTCAACCACCCAAAGTGCTCTTCTACTATTTGTGTTTAACTCACTGAGATCAAAGATGGTCTTATTATATCCAGTGTCCAGTTGGATGAGCTGAATCACGTCCCCTTGACCTGTGTAGCAGCCATTTTCAAATCCATATACAGTTGGACTGTTGGAGACATTGTCTGTGGAATACACAAGATGTTGATTAAATATTACTTTTAACACTTAAGGCTTACACATCAAATTCTATATGTTACATCAACTCTGAGAGACTGAGTTTTAACACTGTCAGTCTGTACTTTGTCCCAATCAATCCTCCCTTACATATGTAACTCCTTTACCTGCACATCACAGGACATTTTTGCAATGTAATTTCAACTCTTAATCTTACAACTACACTCTTAAAAAAAACACTTTTGCTGAACACTGGGAAATTAACTCTGAGAGTTTTGCTGTGTAGTCAGCAACGAGAAAAAAATGTGTATGTCTTCAAAATTGCTTGACAGACTAGGCCTACTCAATCCATTAGATTGTAGTTTAACTACTTTCTTTGAGTTTCACTTACCCTTTTCCATTCTGCGCAGTGCCTCTCTCAGAGACTTTTGTCTCCAGCGACTCCAGCTCACTTCCATTACCGGCTCGGGACCTACAAAAAGAATAAAACAAATATAATCAATCACAGATCAGATCCTAAAGCACTGATTCTGATTAATGCTGTGTTGATCATGCTATAATGTATTAATATTATACTGTATTGATTATATCATCTAGCTGTGTTGTGCATGCTATTCTATTACCAGCCCCACCACCCCCAAAGATTCACTTACACTTTTTAATGTGGACCTGGGCCACTGGCATGCCTTCCAGAACCATACCCTGCCACTTTGCACAATGTGCCTTCTTGCCCCTAAGAGGGCAACAGGCTGCAGGAGGGGCTGCCATCATTGCTGTGCTGCCTACAAAAAAAACCACTTAGATGGTCATTCATAGATTACATCTTGAACCATCACATGTTAATTATTGACAGTAATATATTTTCACACTGACTGTATTGCCCAGTTGTGCTTTGCCTGGTTTCCTATTACTGTTTTCTCACAGATGAACTTACCCTTCTCCATGTTGGCCTGGACCATTTCCACACCCTCCAGGACCATGTCCTGCCACTTGCCAGAGTGGGCCTTCTTGCCCCTGAGGGGACAGCAGGCTACAGAAAGGGTAGGAGAAACTTCAGTAGTTATGGGGTCCTTATTCAATGTCACACGGTCCCCTTGGGTGCTAATATCCATAGGGTGTGGGCTCTGGGCTCTCTGCCTAACTCTCTGGGCCTTACGCCTTTCTTGGAAGTCAAGAAGAATGGCGTTGACCTTCTCCTGAAGGTCTTTCTTCGTCACCCCAGGGTCTTCTCTCCTCTGCTTCCACCCAGAGGCCTGAAGTTGAGCTCTTCTCATCCTTCTCTTGGTGTTCCTGGCTCCCAGCTTAACCACATCCATATTGGCCATCACTCCTTTGCCCCTCTTCTCACCGAGCTTCCTGATGGCCTGCGCCTTAGTGATGCGGAAATTGCGCCGTCTCTGCCTCACTCCTCGCCGTTGAATCTTTTTTCTGATAGTGGCCAAGGCTGCCCCAAGGAACTTCCCAAAACACCCCGTACATCCAGACTCCATCTTCAAATGAATGTCCTAAGACACACTTACTCTTTTGACCTCTGTTTACAATTTCTTTCAGTTTGTGGTTCAATGGATGTCTTTTTACGACACAAAACTACAAAACTAAAACCTGAAAATTGAAAACAGAAAATTCAGAAGAGGGAAATTATTCCAAATATGTGGTAATTGCTGGAGAAAACGCTTTATAATGCTGCTTCTTGCTCAGTCAAAGTCAAAGTGACAATGTTGTTTACCTTCAAATCAGAATGCTCAGAGTAGAACTTTCAAACTAGAATGTTCAGACAGAGTAGAATTCTCAGCCACTGTTGATATTTAGCTGATGCTGCGATGAATACGATTGGCTGATTTAGAGCTCATTAGATAGCATTAAAGTTTTTAATAGAATATGCTATTGTCAGCGCTAGTTCAAGAAACAGAGAAAGAAACAACAATGTTCAAAAAGAACAATGTTCAGAAAATAAAGCAATAAGGATAATGTAAATAAATTCATTAGACAATGTGACAAATAATAATAATAGTAATTACGGTATACCGACTTGACATTTAAGTCAAGTCAAGTCAAGTCAGATTTATTTCTATAGCGCATTTCATACATCAATGCAGTTCAATGTGCTTTACAGAAATTTTAAAATAAAATACAATTAAACATATGAAGGAAGGAAGAGAAAATAGGTACAAGAAATAAAAATGTCCTCTCGCCCCTTATCCTGCGAGCCAGCTGGATAAAACCAGGTATGCCTCGCTAGCCTCCTGAAGGGCGCCAATGGCAGCGCTCTGGAAACGCAGATCGGTCCTGAAGTCCTGAGCAATCTCACGCACCAGGCGCTGGAAGGGCAGCTTGCGGATCAGCAGCTCAGTGGACTTCTGGTAGCGTCGAATTTCTCTCAGAGCTACGGTACCGGGCCTGCAGCGATGGGGTCTCTTGACTCCACCGGCGGAAGGCGCGCTCCTCCCGGCTGCCCCGGCAGCCAGCTGCCTCCCTGGCGCTTCTCCTCCAGTAGACCCACGGGCGGTCTGCCCGGCACGGGCCATCTCCCAGTTCCGTTCAAAAACCAGAGTGATCCGAAGACTCAAAGTCGTCAGGTCCCAACGAGCCACACCGACGTCGAACAGCCAAACCTCTCTGGCGTCCACCAACCTCAAAAGCACACCAGTCGCAAGGCAAACCACGCAAAAAAGAAAAACTGGCACACCATCAAAAAAGAAAAACTGACTATATACAACCGCCAAACTTAGTTAAACTATTACAAATGAAAACCCAACAAAATATTCCGTGTATTCGCCAAAAACATCAAAAATACCGAACAAAAACAAGCCCGACGGAGCGGATCGCATCACCGTATAATGTAACTTCGGGGCATCACTCGCTTCCTTCTTGTAAGACACACTGTCATTAAGAAATACATTCCAAAACAAAACACGGTCATAACAAAATGAAGACATAAAAAGCCACATTACACGAAAATAAATTTAGCAGAATTACCGGCTATTTGTTTAACCCTCGCTAAGCCTCAGTTATCTTCGTTACATTAGTTATGAAATATGTAATGAGCACTTTTTACATGTCCGTGAACAGCAGATTAATAAATGCAATGCGTCATATGTCCACCAGGTGGCAGGTCTATGCTATGTATATATATGAACAAGATCGTAAATCTTATGAATGTTTTTCAGGAGTGAAGAATTTTAATGAGGACTGAAACCTCACCTTGAGGGCCTCATTCACCTTGACACTACAGCACAAAAGCACAAATAATTCAACAGAATAACACATTTGTCAAACGCGTAACATGATTACAAATGTGCAGAGGGTAAAGCCACACATCTCAGTACATACACAGATGAACAGACACATAAACACACACACCCAAAGGCAAACATCAACAAACACTCACACACAGTGCACCCCCCCCCCCCCCCCCCCCCCTAATTCTGCAGGCTAGACCACACACATGAACCGACTCACATTCGTATTTAAGCCATGTTTAGCATCACACACATGCACACACACATTAGGTAAGAGTTAACAGATGCAAAATAAATGCTTAGTAGGAAGTATCTATTATAAAGTGCTACATATGTTTGAAACAAGCCATACTACGTATACTTTTTCTTTTTTCTGCTAAATCCGTCCCTCCCAGAGGTAGCCTACCACAGAACATGGAACAAATTATGAACAGCATCTTTCAAACCCTCAAACAGCTGGTCTGACCTTACTTTATCGTATATCATATCGCACGCCTCTGCTCTCCACATCTATTTTAATTAGTGTTTATATTACCAAGATTGTCTCTGAATTATGTTCAATAGCATTAGCAGTCTGTGTATTGCTCGCTCCATATGTACCTATAGGCTACTGCATATTGTGTAAATAGATTCTTATTTTCAGTATATTGCTATGGGAATCAAAGTCCTTGTGTGTGTCAGCATACATGACAAATAAAATGTTTCATTATGCTGTTTTTAATAGGTCCTCCGATTACAGTTTTTCTCCATGGGTTGGGCTCATTTCTTGAAACTGATGACATTCCTATAACTATTAGGTCATTTGGCCAAACAGTCTTACAGTTCTGCGCAACACTTAATTCAGATAACCAGCAAATGTCATATGTCACATTCTGTTATATGTCAAAATGTCTCCAAAAACTGTTCATTCATTCTTCAAAATGAAATCCATTTCCCATTTAAATAATCAATACTATAAAAATGACAGAGACCCTTCTCAATTGCTTCGGCTCATTTTCACTCATTCAGTTCCTTTTTCAAAATTACCTGGATGGTTCAGCACAACTACACAGATCACCTACAAATGCTCATATCTCTCAAAACAGTTTACCCATGTGTCAAAACTAAATTCCCTTCTGACACAAATAGTCAGTGCCTCCAAAATGCATTGTCCCTTTGGCATTGTGTAAGCACTGCAAGTCAAAATGCTTAGACGTTTTGTCATTATGGCAGAGATCTAGCTACACCACACACACTGCACTCATTCTGCCAAGGAAATTGTAACTATTTTTATTCACACATAAAGTAAATTTCACGCATTAGAGAACCTAAAAGGAAAATGTATACAGTATTCTGTATATACAAAATATAAACACCACCAAAACATCAGCAATAAAGTTTCACAAATGAAACAACACTTCCCTAGTCGCTGTTGCGGTCATGCTGGTAATAACACATTATGCTTGGATGAGTGGTGGACCATGGCACGGTGGAAGTTCACATTGTCTCACACAATGACAAACTGTGGTAGGTGGGGCCCTTCGAGACCCTCTAATTTTCGGGGACTAAATCCATATAAAGACAGTCCAGGAAAAGGAAGCGCTTCTGGGTGCTGTACGGGCCCAAGCTTGCAATGTGTGTGGCCACACCATTTTTAGATGTGGCCGCACACATTGTAATATTTCCCTCTCACTGACCCGGGACGTCTACTGTGGCCCGTTAGGCAAGGATGTTTCGGCCGTGCCTGCAGCCCTTGGCCAGGTGGAAACCAGCCTCATCAACAAATAAGAGGATGTAAGGTGTTTCATTTCCCTCCAATGCCATTATTCTCTACAAAAAAGAAAAATAAAACCAACTCAGTCATATAGATGGGTCATACACAGCGGTAATATGTTCTTCACAAAGTCAATATAACCCACTGCAGTGGTTCCAAACCTGGAGTACAGACCTATGCAGGTACTGCAGGTAGTATTTGACACAAAGAGAAGGGAGAAATACTAATGACAGTGTTCTGTTACAGTTCTTAGGCAAAATGCTGTGGTCAGATACTGTAAAGCTGGATTCCGAAGGTAAAGAGGATACTGAAAACCCCCCAAAATTGGAACCTCTACATAGTGTAGTTATAGGCTACAATGATAAAAAACAAATAGCCTAATTAAAATTACCTGGTACCACAGTTCTTTCACTCTGTCCGTGTTCCTATCGAATGGCAACCTGTACATTGTGTTTCATGGTCATTTGGTTCTTCTTCAGTACCTGGTCTATTGTCAATATGCTTATGAAGTTGACGTTTTGGAAGATGGCATTGTCTTGGAAGACTGCATCACGGACTAACTGTTAGATTGGACATCTGTGATGTGGGAAACTCGTCCTTTGTTAGTCAAGACCTGATTTCACCTGTCATCTATTCAGCTGACTGTCATGAATTTATGACATGTTCCAAAAAAGGTATACTATATTGTATTATATCCCTGAGTAATTATGACAGTTGAGCAGACTATTCTGCATATGATGACTTATACAATGAAGTTGCGCTGACATGTTTTGAAGAAAATGACCATTACACTGAGAACCAACTAATTGGAATAGATCGGCAAGATCTATTCATTTGGAAAATGTGCTAAATGTGGGCTGATTGTGTTAACTGTAGGTAAGTGTACATAACCATTTGCAAAGATGCACTAGACACTTGAGACATGTACAAAGCATTTGAAATTTGATGAAAGCAATGAGAAATGCCATTCTGTTGTGACAAACTGCAAGTTGGTTTGGGGATTTGTCCATGTTGTTTTGAGAATGTCATCTCAGTTTCAAAAAATGAGCCAAACCGATGGAGAAAAACTGTAAAAACCTTTAGTCCAAGACAACTTTGGTATCCAATACTTTGGGCTGATTCGGAATCTACTGCTCAATTGTATGGACTGGCTTAATAAACACACCTTCTGCTCATTACAGAATAAAAATGAGGCAATACTTTTAATCTGCTAAAAGTCTTTTCTAGATTGTTTTAACATGCAGTTTCCTGAAAAAGAGATAAGTTAGCAGTATACTTACCAGTCCCCTCTTTTTTCAGAAAATGCATGGTGGATGGCTCGCCATTGTAAGAAAAAGGGTGCATGGTGTCTCTGTGATGGAGTGACCATCACTAGGGTTGTGGGTGTGCTCTGACTGCCATAGCAATGAGCCTGGCTCTTTGGCGTTGCGGTCAAAGCGCACGTTTGGTACCCCGGAGACCCGGGTTTGAATCCCGGTGGGGTGACTTCTCCTCCCCTTCGCGACAAATGGTCTCAGAAGTGGCGCCGTGAGGTCATCGAAGGTGCAGCATGGCGTGAGGGACACCCTGAGTGTGTGAAGCGCATGGCGTGAGGGACACCCTGTGTGTGTGAAGCGCATGGCGTGAGGGACACCCTGTGTGTGTGTGAAGCGCATGGCGTGAGGGACACCCTGAGTGTGTGAAGCGCATGGCGTGAGGGACACCCTGTGTGTGTGAAGCGCATGGCTGCTTAGCGCATGGCTGCTTAGCACACTAAGTCTGGGGAGACTGTCTGTGTGTCTGTCTGGATGAAAATTACTTTGACACATTTTCTGTGATAGTTCTCAATGGTCTATTTCCACAATCCATACTACAATTGTTTGGTGCTTTCACATAGTTGACTTGGTCAATCCTGCTGTTGGGTGATTGTAAACCATTCTTGTTACCAAAATACCACTAATGGTTGTATATGTTGAGTTTTTTTGAGGGAACTGCAACTTTGCACTGTTGTATAAGCTGTACACTGTCTACTTTATGTTGTAGAAAAGTGTTATATCTTCAGGCTTCTCCCGTGGAAAGATAAAATAAAAAATGTCCAAAAATGTGAGGGGTGTACTCACTTTTGTGACATGCTGTATGTCCTGTCCTTCAATAGCATAGCATTCTTTGTATTACTCTTTCCATCTACCTAATAATACCCGTAAAGGGTGGTGGTTGTTTTTAGCATAGCCTGTATGGTTTTTAGTAGGTTACCTTTACTCCATACCAACAGAGGGAGCCTGTTTGTTTTCAGGATAACAGTAGTACATGAAACAGCTGTGGCGGCAATAAGAATGATATTACACAGGGAGAGCGAGAATTAGAACTCTAGCCAAAGTACATAGCTCAGAGAACCTTAGACAGGAAGAGAAGACAGGAAGGGAGGACACAATCTCAAATCAAGCTTTGTTGAATGTAGGGGATGAGCAAAGAGGAGGGAGAATGGATACCCTGTTTACAATGGCAGAACTCAACAAGGTGTTAAAAAGGGCAAAAAAATCAGCTCCAGGGAAAGATACAATTTCCTATGCAATGTTGGATAAACTGAGTGAAAGGGGAAAAGGAAAACTCTTGTTACTCTTCAACAAGATATGGGTGGAGGGTGTAATTCCTAGGGAATGGAAAGAATCACTAGTGGTACCCATTAGGAAACCCGGCAAAGACCCCCATAACCCGAGTAGCTATCGACCAATAGCCCTGACATCACAGGTTGGGAAAACCATGGAAAAAATGATTAATGAGCGAATGACTTACTGGATAGAGACTGAAGGCATTCTCCAAAGTTATCAGTGTGGCTTTAGGAGAGGGAGAAGTACCATGGACCTGATTGTGTCTTTAGAGGACACCATAAGAAGAGCACAAGTAAATAAAGAGGCAGTGGTAGCTATATTTTTTGACATAGAAAAAGCGTATGACATGTTATGGACAAGAGGCCTGCTAATAAAGTTGCAGCAATTGGGGCTGGGGGGCAGGATGCTCCAATGGGTGGAAGCATTCCTGACTGAAAGGCGGCTCAGAGTCAAAATAAATGGGGAAGTAAGTGCTAGTTACACAGCAGAGAATGGCACGCCCCAGGGGAGCATAGTCAGCCCTCTACTGTTTGACGTAATGATTGACCAAATATTTAAAAATGTGCAGGGGATGGATGGAGTAGCATTGTTTGCCGACGATGGAGCCATGTGGAAGAAGGGGAGAAATGTGCGGTTCATCGTGGGGAAAATGCAAGAGGCTGTCAATGAAGTCCATAGGTGGGCAGTGCAGTGGGGATTTAGAATCTCAGTAGAAAAAACGAAAGTGATGTTTTTCTCTAGGGGAAGTATAAACCCTGAACTGAAAATCCACCTGTCAGGGAATGAGTTGGAAAGAGTGGATGAGTTCAAATATCTTGGGGTATGGTTTGACAAGAAGTTGACTTGGGCCTTCCATATTCAAAAAATGGTAGACAAATGTAAAAAAATCCTAAATGTCATGAGATGCCTGTGTGGGATTGACTGGGGAGCGCTAAGGGCAATTTACACTGGTCTGATGAGGTCAGTATTTGACTATGGATGTATAGCCTATGGGTCAGCTTCCAAGTCAGCCCTGAGTAAGCTGGATGCACTACATAATCAAGCTTTAAGAATATGCTGTGGAGCAGTAAAATCCTCACCTGTGAATGCATTACAGGTTGAAGTGGGGGAGATGCCTTTACAGCTGCGAAGAGAGCAGCTTTCCCTTGTATACTGGGCCAATCTCAGGGGACATGATGAGAGCCATATAGTGCAGCCAGTACTGACCCATTGTCAGGAACGACTACATGAGGGAGCGAGGAGCTTTGGGTGGACGGTGAATGACATGGTTGGGAACATGGGATTAAGCTGCTTTGATATTGCCCCTACAGTATACTACCCAATAGTCCCCCCTTGGACCTTTGAAGATCTGAAAGTAGATCTTGGTCTACTTGAGGAAAGGCAAGAGAGCGAAGTGAACAAATGGAGAGTGAATGAATACATCTCAGAATGCTACAGCCAGAGCATGCTGGTGTATACTGATGCCTCAAAGGGTACAGATAAAAGGGTGGGAGTGGCACACGTGGTCCCCGAACTGGAGTTGGCCATATATAAAAGAATAACTGATGACCTAGCGGTATATACAGCCGAACTAGTAGCAATATGGTTTGCCCTAAGATGGTTGGAAAGCAACGATAGAATGAGACACAGGCAAATCGTTATAGCATCTGACTCTAGCTCAGCCCTAGAAAGTATCCAGCTGTCTCATTCCACATCTAGGAAAGACATTCTCTGTGAAATTCTCCATCAAGCAAACACGCTGATCAAGGCAGGTTTTAAGGTCTCATTTTTATGGGTCCCCGCACACATAGGGGTGATGGGAAATGAGATGGCAGACAAATATGCCAAAATAGCAGCAGGGAAAGAAAACATAGACACGGACATAAAGCACAGTAAAGCAGAGGTCAAGAGCATCATTAAAGCTAAGATCAGTGGGAAATGGCAGCAGCTCTGGGAAGGAGGGCCCACTGGGAGACATCTTTTCAGCATCCAGCCTCAAGTCAGCAAAATGGTCGGTGCTGTGGGCACAAGACAACAGGAAGTGGTATTGGCCAGACTGAGGATAGGGCACTCTAAGCTGAATAGCACCCTTGCAAGAATGAATAGGCATGCTGACGGTATCTGTGAGTACTGTATGGAGAGCTCAGAAACAGTAGAACATGTCCTAATCCACTGTAGGACATTCCAGCAGGAGAGGCAGAGGCTTACTGAACAAGTAGAGGCCAATAAAGTACCACTCAGTCTAAATAATATATTACACAGAGATAATGGGAAAAATTTTCCTTTTTTGTTTTCTTTTTTAAAAGAGAATTTAATTTTCTTTGGTTTTTAGTAAAGAGGCAACTGCTGTACCACACTCCAGTCTAGCGGTGGCGGTAATACACTGAAATCATTGTCAACCGCCAGTAAAAAGGAAGAAGAAGAAGAAGAAGAAGAAGAAGACTCTTGCCTTGTGAGTTTCGCCTGATTTTGGAGTTACTGTTTGTATTCTTTGTATTCTTTGTTGAAAGTTTTTTTAACCGAGGGTTAAACGACATCACAGTTAAGAACAGGTACCCGTTACCCCTTATGTCTACTGCTTTTGAATTGCTTCAGGGCGCCAATTTTTTTCACTAAACTGGACTTAAGGAATGTTTATCATTTGGTCAGGATCAGGGAGGGTGATGAGTGGAAGACCGCCTTCAATACCCCTACCGGCCACTATGAATATTTGGTGGTTCCTTTTGGGTTGACCAATGCCCGGCCGTTTTTCAAGCCCTGGTCAATGATGTCCTTCGGGACTTTTTAAACGTTTTTGCCTTTGTGTTTCTCGACGATTTTTTTTTTCCCCCACCCTAGAGGTCCATAGGCACCACGTCAGGCAGGTCCTTCAGCGATTGCTGGAGAACAAACTTTTTGTAAAGGCGGAGAAATGTGAATTTCACAGAGACTGTATCCTTCCTGGGTTTTGTCATCTCTCCCTCCAAGATTCAGATGGACCCCCTGAAGCTTAAGGCAGTCAAGGACTGGCCCACGCCCTCCTCAAGGCGAGCACTCCAGCAGTTCCTCGGGTTTGCTCATTTTTATCGGCGGTTTATCCGGGGTTACAGTTTCGTGGCTGGACCCCTCTCCGCACTCACGTCCACCAGGACCCCCTTCCGCTGGAGGCAGAGAAAGCCTTCACTCTGCTGAAATGTAAGTTCACCTCTGCACCCATTCTGACAATCCCTGATCCCTCTCTCCAATTTGTTGTCGAGGTAGATGCCTCTGAGTCAGGCGTTGGGGCGGTACTGTCACAGAGGTCACCTAAGGACAACAAGATGCATCCCTGTTCTTTTTTTTTCACGCCGCCTCTCCCCTGCAGAGAGGAATTACGATATCGGAGATCGAGAGCTGCTAGCGGTCCACCTGGCATTGGGAGAGTGGAGGCATTGGCTGGAGGGAGCCAACCCTCCTTTTCTTGTGTGGACTGATCACAAGAATCTGGAGTACCTCCGTACGGCCAAGCGCCTGAATGCTAGGCAAGCCAGGTGGTCCCTTTTCTTCTCACGATTTAACGTATCGCCCTGGCTCCAAGAACACCAAGCCTGATGCCTTGTCCAGGCAATTCTTCCCAGCCACAGAACCTCACCCTCCAGAGACCATCCTTCCCCCTAGATGCCTGGTGGGGGCAGCCCTGCTGGCGGTTGAGGCCCTCGTCCAGGAGGCTCAGGGCCAGGAACCCGAACCAGGTAACAGACCGCCCAATTGCCTCTTTGTGCCTTCTACTGTCCGCTCTCAGGTGCTGGAGTGGGGCCACAGCTCCAAGGTCGCTTGCCATCCTGGGGCGACCAGAACCCTGGCCATGATCAGGCGGCGCTTTTGGTGGCCATCCATGAGGAAGGACATCCAGGCATTCATGGCAGCTTGTGACGTCTGCTCCAGGAATAAGTCAGGTAACAGACCCCTGGCAGGCCTCCTCAGACCCCTTCCTGTCCCACATCGGCCCTGGTCACACATCGCCATAGACTTTGTGACTGGGCTGCCCAAGTCTGATGGACACACATGCATCCTAACTGTCATTGATCATTTTTCTAAGGCTGCCCACTTCATTCCCCTACACAAACTGCCATCGGCCAAGGAGACGGCTGAGCTGTTGATCCTCCATGTTTTCCGCCTGCACGGCTTGCCCACTGACATTGTCTCTGATCGTGGTCCACAGTTTTCCGCCCAATTCTGGAAGCCTTCTGCAGACTTATTGGCGCCTCTCCCAGCTTGTCCTCAGGTTTTCACCCCCAGACCAACGGACAGACGGAGCAGGCAAATCAGAAGTTGGAGGTTGCGCTCAGGTGCATGACCTCCCGGGATCCCGCCTCGTGGAGTAAGACGCTGCCCTGGGTGGAGTATGCGCACAATTCCCTGCCTACATCTGCTACGGGTCTCTCCCCTTTTCACTGCTGTTTGGGGTACCAACCCCTGTTATTCCCTTCTCAGGAGGAGGAGGTCGCCGTCCCTTCGGCTCAGGCCTTGTGCGTCGCTGCAAGAGGACCTGGGCTCGGGCCAGAGCTCACCTCTTGCGGTCCGCTGCAGCCTGCAAACACCAGGCTGATAGGCGTTGTTCCCCGGCTCCGATGTACAAGGCAGGCCAGAGGGTGATGCTCACCACACGGGACCTCCCCATCAAGACCACCTGCCGCAAGCTGAACGCCAGGTTCATCGGCCCGTTCACCGTCACCAAGGTAATCAACCCATGCGCTGTCCAGCTTCGTTTACCTCTGTCCATGCGCTGTATTAACCCCACCTTCCATGTCTCCCAACTCAAACCCCTTGTCTCGAGCCCCCTGTCCCCTGCTCCTCCAACCACTCCTCCTCCCAGGGTCGTTGGCGGTGGTGAGGTGTATACGGTGCGGTCCCTCCTGAAGGCCCGGCGGCAGGGACGGGGTGTCCAGTACCTTGTCGACTGGGAGGGCTACAGCCCCGAGGAACGCAGTTGGGTGCCTTCCCGATTCATCATGGACCGCTCCCTGATCGCTGACTTTCGCCGGCAGCACCCTGGGGCCCTGGTTCGGCCGCCCGGTGCCGTCCGTAAGGGGGGGGGGGGGGGGTCCTGTCACGCCTAGCCCTGACACAAGTGTTCATTGAATCTTTTTTTTTTTTTTATAGTCAGTGTTTTTTCATCTTCAGATTTGGGTAGCATTAAAACAGTTTTAACACAATAAACATTCATCTGCAGATATATACTGCATGAAGTGAACATAAGATTTTAAACATATACAGTTCCCTTTATATACACTTTACAATGTACGTATGTATTGGTTTTACACTTGTTCGTCCATAAACGTATGGAGATTTTGCACATTAACACTGACATACTTTAATGCAAACACAGCATTGTGGTTTACTGAAACAGCTGCAACTATGTACAAACTAACAATACTACACAGTGTAAAAGAGTTTTCGTGCAATGTGAAAAGAATGTGACACAATTGAAAAACAAAATGATCATTTTATTCATTTACATATTGGTTTAACCCCAATCCAGGAAAATAATGACTAAGGACAAGGGATTAGCTTGTAAACAATTTAATTATTATTAATAATAATAATAGGCCTAAATAAATAAAAAGAATAATGATAATAAAATGAGCATTGTCTCATTTTTAAAAGACATTTAAGTTGTTTTTAAAAGTACAAGGTAGGTACTGTAACTGTGCCTCTAGAAATACAAAAAATAATCAAAAGTTTGCATCAGTGATTGATCTCTTGTGTCCCCTGCTGTATTAAGTGAGAAGTGCAGGGTACAATAAAGTGTATTATCAGGGAAAGCCAAATTTATGCTTCATGTATGCCAGTGTTTGAAATTAATAAAATCAATTAATATGAAAAAGTTTTTTTTTTGATATGGGAGAGCACTAAAGAAAGTCAAGGGCATCGGCGGGGTCTGTAGACGTGGGAGCAAGCCGGGTTGGTTGCAGCCATTCTGGGCTCCATTTTCAGGGTAATATCCCCTCGTTCTTCAGGAATCTGTGGATGGACGTGAATGGGTCAGAACCTTTTGCATTCGTGTGAGAATACTGGGTTGGTTAATAGAATTTTGTGGGCTATTAATTGTGTTTATTAGGAGCAACCCATTTGAAGAAAATACAAATCAGCAATAGTGATAGCAAATAATACACAATCACATATAAACACTGAAGACAAAAAAGGTAGGCTCCAGTATTACTCACCACATGAAGACGAGTTTGGGTCAAAAAAGGCCTCCAGCTGTCTCTCACTAAGGATGAGAATCACACATCAAAATGTTAATAGGCACAAGAAGACAGCTTGCTCAGATGAAATATATGTGTATGCACTCATACAAAGGTAAAGTGCCCTATCAAAAAACTATTGCAACTAAAAATCATCTTTATAGTTTATACTTAATAACTGGCCATTCATTTTTGAAGTATTTTTCTGTATGTTTCATTTAAAATACAGTACTTCCTGTAGTGGTGCCAGTATTGTATCACTCTGCTTTGAAAAATGTACTTATAAATAAACATCCCAAGAATTAAATAAACATCCAAACATCCCTCTCTTCACAATGGCCACCACTCACCTCTCTTGTGGGTAGGTTTCTGGTTGTGGGGGTAGAGAGGCAGGGGGACAAACCGAGTTCCCTTCAGCTTTGCCACCCAGTCCATATATTCCATGAGCCTGCATGTGGAGAGCAACCATCTTAGTTCTCTCTCTCTCTCTCTCTCTCTCTCTCTCTCTCTCTCTCTCTCTCTCTCTCTCTCTCTCTCTCTCTCTCTCTCTCTCTCTCTCTCTCTCTCTCTCTCTCTCTCTCTCTCTCTCTCTCTCTCTCTCTCTCTCTCTCTCTCTCTCTCTCTCTATCATGTTTTACAGCTGTGTTACAGTGGCGTTATTTTAACATTATCCAGTGTGGGTGTAGATATGTGAGAGGGACACACTGCGTCATTTAAACACAAATGAAAACTGAACCCATGCTGTACTTGTGATGCAGGAAGAAGACCTCTGCCCTCTTGTCCATCAGCTGACGCTGCAATGCTGAGGACTTCATCTGTGTCAACAAAAAAAAAGACACATTAAAATTGGTACAGTGATGTATATTAGATGTTTATAGTATGGTATGGTTGATCAAAAAATCTTACCAATCTTTTGTGTGCAGTTGCTTCCAGCGTGGCAATCTGTAAATGCAGAAAGATAATAGATGTGTAAAAAAAAATGAAATAGAAGCATGCAGACATGCATGTGCACATGGACATGCACACACTTTCCCAACTGACATGACCTGGGTGTAACTCTAAAGCAACCCTAACTGGTAGGTGAACCTACCCTGGTCTTGTAGGACTCCAGATCATAGGTCTTGTGTTCAATGACCGTTCCAATGTTGAGGAGTTTGGGCTCTGTCAGATGGCTCTCATCTTCTATCTGTATTGTAACCTAATCATAGAAGGCATCCGTCAGTCCTATAACTTTTTTATGTCCAACAACAGTTCTGATTAAGACACATTAAAAGACTCTGAGAGCTGAATAATCTGCAACTGTAAAGCTACATATTGAAATTGATGCTTCAGCATCACAACATAGTGTCAAAACACACTCACCATGTCATTCGGTCTAGTGTGAGTTTGTTGGGGCAAGTTCTTGTTAAGAACTTTAATCCTTTGCTCCATGTCCTTGTTTTCATTCTGCAGTGTGGTGACAGTGCCCTGGAGAAGAACACAGGTCAATAATATGCATTCACTGTGTTCAGATAAACAACTTACTTCAAAACAACAACAAAAATAAATGAACACTCCTCACCTTCAGTTGTTTATTCTCCTGCTCTGTGAGGAGCTGGGAATTCTTGCAACAGCCGAGCTCATCCTGCAGTCTCTTGTTCTGAGTAGATCAAAAAATAAAGTTTGGTGATTACATGGAGTATAACAGGAGTATGTCACAAACTATGTAAACGTAAAGAAGTAGATATCACCTACACCCCAAAGTGTTTGACTATTTGACTATTTTTTATTTGTTTGTTGATGTGTGTGTGTGTGTGTATGTGTGTGTGTGTGTGTGTGTGTGTGTGTGTGTGTGTGTGTGTGTGTATTTTCAAAGACAACCACCATATCTCAACACCATAAGAGCTTATTTTACCTCAAGTCTGAGCTCAGTGATCTTGGCCTCATATCTCTCCTTGAAGAGCTCCAGCTCTGAGCCTGAACATCACACAGAACAAGATTTCAAGATGCAGTCACACCCAAAACAACACTGATAGACCTACTAAAATGAACAATTAGAGTAATATGCTGTAATGGATATGGAAACCAGGAAACTTACCATGGTGTGCCTGTAGTCCCTGTGAAAATAGCAAGATTTGTATTAATATGATGAGTTTAAACACTTTACTTAATCATACATGAAATGAAATAAACATTAGTTCAAGATAGATATATTGATATGATTAACATTCCTTCACAAACTTACGTTAATAGTTCTTTTCAGCAGAAATACCAGTGGTATGACTGCACCAAAAAACAACTGTAACAAGACACAAGAAAGACAGAGAGACAGACATTACGATCGAGATCAAGGTCAAGTCTTTCTTTTTACTTACGAGAAGATGATTTTATACTTTTTAAAAATCACGAATAGGCTGCACAGGACACTGCTATCACTGCTATGTCAGGCTAGTTCACGAATCATGATTCGCTTAAAACGGACCAAAGTTATATTTATATGATTAACATGATCGGATGTTTGACTTACGCCGTGAAACAAGGTCATTAAATACCAAAATGGTATAGTGATTTCCAAATATTCCATCGCTGGATAGATGAAATTCCCACTCAACGTCAGTAGATGTCGCAAGTAGGTCACCGTCCAAGCCAAAAATCACTCTTCAAAGTACTCTCGAAAGAAGTAGTTAGCGCACGCTTCAACAAAATCAGCCGTCTCAATGTGTGTCAGGTTTGAAATGAATGTAAAATACAGCATGGAACTTAGAACTTTCAAACTAGAACGTTGAGGCCTAAACTAGAATGTTGGCCAAGACCTGGGTGATGTCATAATACGAGAGGTTTCCCCTGTTGTTTTTTTAAATAATAATAAGCCTAATGCGCTGTAGCGCAATTTACATCAATCAATCAACGTAGGCTATTGTTTATGTTACAAAATCAACATAAACCATAATTTCAATACATTATAATAAAAAAGAAACTAAATTACATTAAATTAGATAAAACAACCAACAAGTAGGCTAATAATAAAACAGAAATAAATAAAAGTTGTTGTACGTAGGCTAAATAATAAAGCCATTCGATTACAAACCCGCCACAAAAGCGTTAACAGGCAAGACAAGTGCTACAACAGGTTTAATAACACGAAATAAAAAGCAACAACTAGATGATTTTAATGTTCATATGATCTGGAAAACAGAAATATTTTAGGTCCTTTTTAAAAAATATTAATAGATTGAGATGCCCTCAAATAGTCAAAGAGGTTGTTCCAGAGACATGGGCCAGCCAAACAGAAGGGGAGCAGGAGACAGTTTGAGACGTTTGCTTATTTATTTGCTTATAAAATGCCAGTATGTGGATAATAACACATAGCATACCCTCATTCAATATGTTGCCCTACGTCTTGTTCATATTAATGAGAATCAAAATCTATTTGGTGCTTTGGTGCTATGCTTTCTTTAACTGCTCTGTTGTTTCATGTGAAGTAATCAAGGGCAATGCTGTACTTATTGGGTCCCTCTGACAAGAAGGAAAAATGATACTTCCTGTGTATTAATTATTCTAGAGGCTCCTCTCAGTGTAGGGGCCTTCACTTGAGGGCGCCCCCCTTTGCCCTAACAGTGTGCTGAGTGAAGAGATGGTAGTGGAAGACACATATACCACACATAGCTTCTGACAAGCCCTCAACCAGGGTGTGAGTTACCCCTCCAGAATTGGGGGGTAGTAGATTTTAAGGGGGTACTACCTTTAATGTTTCACATTATCCACATTAATATGTTGGTATCCCCCCCCTCAACCATTTTGTCTCTTTGGGGGTGCTGGGTCTTGATTGGGGGTTACTGTACCCCCTGTAGCTCGAACTATGCCCTCACTCCTACATAGACCATTTCTCAGGCACATACCTATGCTTATGTTACACATATGAAGTGCAAAGGGACTTCAATGGTGACATATTTTAAAAGTAAAAATTCGGAAAGAATAAATATACAACGTTTATGAGTAGGCTGATATTTTACTCCGTATGGTAAAATAACTGAAAATCAGTGCAAACCCACAGCCTATCTATTGAAGGCCTCGTGTGTTCTACCCTCAAATAGAACATTTTTTAAAATGAGCTAGAATTAAATTAAATGGGGGTGTCTGTCAATACAAGGAAACACTGTGGCACCTCTATAATAAATATTAAAATGTACTATGTGCCACACAATAAGTACTATGTGCCACACTTTTCAAAATGTCTCCTGACATTTGACAGATGAAAGATGTGCACCACACTCACATTACAGCACAAAACATGTAAGCTAGTGAACTAGTAATAGGCACTTCAAACAGTGTCCCTAAATTACCAAGGTCTCCATGGCAGTACAGCAACTGGGGTGCTTCGCAGGTGGGGCATATTAAGGCCAACTGTATTAAGGTCCCCATAGCTGGGTACACCAAGAGTGGTGTACGTCAATCTCTGTGCTGAATGTCTGGACCTGTGAGGGTACATGTGGTGTGAGGGCGATGCGGGGATGAATGAGCTGGTAAGGGGCCTAGGGGCATGTGAGTGGGGCAGGGTGTCAAGGACAAGGGGCTCCGATGCAGTTGTGTGGGGCAGTGAAGCCGGGGCACAGGGCTCAGATGTGAAAGAGTGGGGCTGCAGACCAGGAACAAGGGGCTCAGGGATCAATGAGTGGGGCAGAGAACCCAGGACACAGGGGTCAGGTGTGGGTGAATGGGGCAGGGAACAAGGGGCAGGTGGCTCAGGAGCCCTGGAGGGGGGTTTGGTGGAGTGAGGTTCAAAGGGCTTTGCCTGTGGATCCAGCAAGAATTCCTCATCTCTCCAAAGAGCTGTGTAGTATCTCCACAAAGGGTACCTGACTCCATACTCCAGTTCCGTGTCACTCTCTAGGTCTGAGTCACTTTGCTCCGCGTGGCTTGATGCGAGGTGGGGTTCTGATCGTCTCTCTCTGCTCATTTGCATTTTGCTTTTAGGTCATATCTCTGGGGTTCTCGACTCAACTGGTTCCTCGAGAGGTAAGTGGTCACAGGGCAAGAGCAGATTACGATGGAGCACTTTTTTACCACTTTTCCCATTCTCCGCAGTCACCTCGTAGACAGGACCCTCAGGAGTCTTTCTCTGGATGACAACATGAACCTTGTCCTCCCAGTAGGATCTCAACTTCCCAGGTCCCCCACGCTCGGACAGATTTCTGACCAAAACTCGGTCACCAGGTTGCAGGTCATGACCGTAGACTCTCTTGTCATAATGCGCCTTCCCGCGGGCAGCCTCCTTGGTTGCTGTATGGCTGGCAATGGTATAGGCCTCTCTCATCCTTCTCTGCCAGTCTGTCACATAGTCCTTGTGCCCTGCATGTTTCTCACAGGCATCCAGATTAAACAGTAGGTCAATGGGCAGTCTGGGTGATCTTCCGAAAAGGAGAAAATAGGGAGAATAGCCAGTTGCTTCTGAGTGGGTGCAGTTGTAGGCATGGATGACTTTAGGCACAGAGGCTTTCCAATCCATTTTCTCTTCTTTGGTCAGAGTCCTTAACATAGCTAACAGAGTCCTGTTGAACCATTCCACTTGACCATTGCCCTCTGGGTGATACGGGCTGGTTAGGGACCCCTGTACACCGCTCAATTCTTTCAACAGCTTGAAGAGTTGGTTGTCGAACTCCTTTCCCCTGTCATGGTGGATTTTACACGGGAAGCCAAATCGGAGGATGAAATCATTGAACAGTTTGTCTGCCGCAATCCTGCCATCCTTGCTTTTAGTTGGGTAGGCCTGGGCAAATCGGGTGAAATGATCCATAATAACAAGGATGTACTCAAATCCATGCTTACAGGTCTCCAGGTGAAGGTAATCGATGGACACCATCTCAAATGGATATGTGGTCTTTATGGGTTCAAGTGGGGCTCTCATTTGTCTCTGTGGCTTTTTGTTTTTCAGACATTCACACTTTTTGGTGATGAAGTCTTCAACATCGGTCTGCATCCTCGGCCAGAAGAATCTGTCTCTTATCAGCCTCAGTGTTCTTTCCACCCCCAAGTGTCCCATCTTCTGATGTAGCTCATGAAACACAAGAGGATGGAAAATTCGAGACAGGATGAGCTGGTCTTTCTCTGCCGTCCTCCTGTGCAGTACTCCTTTTTCATCAATATAGAGTTTTGGCCACTGCTTAAGCAATATACAGACATCAGGGTCTTCAGCATGCAGCTCCTGTCTCACTGGCCTTCTACCACCGTGGATGTATAAGAGAGCCCTGCCCACAACTGGATCTTTCTCTTGGGCATCCCTGAGCTCCTCAGGGGGCAGCGGGGGCCCTAACACAGTAGAGGGGGGCTCATGGACAAGAGCCAGTACTCTGATGCACACACTCTCCCAGGTAGGTTTCTCTCTCCCCACAGTGACTCCAGTCATGGTGGCACTGATGGTGTCTGGGTGAATCTCCTCCGTGTACTGTCCCATGACACTGTCAATATCCAGAGGCAGGCGTGACAGCCCATCTACATCTGCATTTGACTTTCCAGGCCGATATTTGATGGTAAAATTGAAGTCAGCCAACTCTGCTACCCAGCGGTGACCTGTAGCATTGAGTTTCGCGGTGGTGAGGACATAGGTGAGAGGGTTGTTGTCCGTGTACACAACGAAGGATGGGGCATGAAAAAGGTAGTCTCTGAATCTCTCACAGATTGCCCACTTCATAGCCAGGAACTCCAGCTTGCCTGAATGCATGTGGTAGTTTTTCTCTGGAGGTGTGATGGTTCTGGAGCCATAGGCAATGACGGCCATCTTTCCACCTTGTCTCTGATAGAGAACAGCTCCAAGACCATCTTGTGATGCATCACAGTGCAGGACAAAAGGCTGTGTCATGTCTGGGTATCCCAGAATTGGAGGAGACAACAGGCAGTCTATCAGCTGATTCAAGATGGTCTGGTGCAGTGGTGCCCAGTGGATAGGGCCGCGAGAGGGCGTTTGGCCTGACCTCTTCGCTGATCTTTTCCCCTTCCCCTTGGTGACTCTGTCTGCCGGTTCAATGTGAGTGTCAGAGCCACATGTGTCAATGGAGAGGAGGCTGTACAGAGGCTTGGCGATCTTCGAGAAATCCTTTATGTATGGCCTGTAGTATGAGATGAAACCCAGGATTTGTCTGAGCTCTCCGACAGTGGCAGGCCTCCTCTCCCTAAGTGCCTGGACAGGCGCCATGTCCTTAGGGTCCATTGTATAACCCTCGCCACTGACCATTCTCCCCAGGAACCTCACACTCCTCTTAAAAATCTCACATTTGCGGGGTGTCAGCTTAACACCATGCTGCTTGTACCTCTGTAACACCGTTCTCACATGCTGCAGGTGGTTCTCAAAGATGGAGCTATGTACGAGATTGTCATCAAGGTAAGGCTGGCAAATGGTGTCACGGAGACCCGACAAACATTCCTCCATGCTCCTCTGGAACTCAGCGGGGGCGGAGCTGAGGCCAAATGGGATTCTGGTCCATTCATAGAGGCCCCATGGGGTGATGAAGGCAGTCAGAGGGCGGCTCTCAGGGTCCAAGAACCCTTGGTGGTAGGCTTTGCCTTGGTCGAGGACAGAGAACCAGGAACTGCCACTCAAGGAGTCCAGCATATCCTGTATCCGAGGGATGGGGTGGCGGTCCGGCACTGATTTGCTATTCAGCTCCCTGTAATCACAGCACAGACGAAGACCCCCATCCTTCTTTCTCACGCACACCACGGGAGAGGAGTATGGAGACTGGGAGGGGGTGATCCAGCCTTTGTTCAGCAGATCCTGGAGATACTCCTTCACCTCAGCATGGAGTGGCTTAGGGATGGACATATATGTCTTTTGGACAGGTGCAGGATCACGGAGAGTGATATGCATATTCAGTGTTGGTATACAACCAATATCATTGTCATCATATGCAAATGCCTCACACTCTTCATACAACATCTCCTTCACTACCTCCCTCTGGTGCTCAGACAGGTGTCCTAGGTCAACAGGGGGGTGCCACTTTGTTCTCTGAACTGCAGGGTTGGTATTTTCTCCCTTTCTCGTGCTCACAGGGTTCAAGCTGGCCACACAACATTTGGCATGGTGAATGGCAGTTGGCTGTTCTGGCTGCTCGGGAGAAAGTGCTCCAGTATACACAGCTTTTACTGTATTCAGATGGCCAAGAGTGATGCGCTGACCCAGCACTATGGGATGGTTTGTGGTGTTGGGAATGGGGATTTTCACAATAGCTGTTTTCTTACCAATATCAGTCTTCACCAGGCCCTCCGTCACCTCTAAACCGTCTGGTAGTGGGTGTAGGTTACTGGGTGTAAACAGGACCTCTTGACCCTTAAACCTGGCTCCCAAACGGGCCGGCACAGCAATGGTTGTCACCTCATTGGCAGACAATGTGACTCTTTGACGGCCTGTGGTCACCACTCCCACACTTTCATGTTGGTCTGGGGTCTGTATGAGTTTCACCACCATCCTGGCTATCCTGGGTCTGATGGAAAAAAGTGGCACTGACAGTCTGGATAGTTGTGGGGTCCACTCTGGAGCCATTGTGCTGAGCTTTGACCACCTCCTCGATGACATTATACCCTATTATAGGTCTCTCTGCCACACCAGGGTCATCTGACACAAGGATGGGGACAACAAGGGCTTCTGTGTCGGTGTCACACAACTTGAACCCTGCTTCAACCCAACCACAGAAAGGAATTTCAGTTCGGTTTGCTGCTATTCCAGTCAATGTATCAGGCCCCAGAAGTTCTTTGATAGGCCTGACGATGGTGTGAGGAAGATGTTCTACCCTCCAAGCTTCATTAATGACCGTGGCTTGTGCCCCACTGTCCCACAGAGCTTCCACAGTAATATTGTCCATCTTGCAATTCACCAGACACTGTTTTCCAATGAGGCTCACTAACTTGGTCTTTCTGTGTGGCTTGATGTAGTGGACGTGCAGGGGTTTGGGGGCAGAGGAAGAAGGGAAGAGACTGGTGAGCTGGAGTTTCCTCTGACCTGGACTGATGGCTCTGGATATGGCCTCTACCCTGTCTGCTGCTCTACTGTAGGACCCAGTGCCTTGAGCTACTGGTGGTCCCCTCTCAGTAGCCCATTCCCGTTTCCTGTCTGCCTTGGCATCCTACATCCACGGGACACATGGCCAGAATCCCCACAGCAGAAACAGTGGTCACAGTGGTCCTCTCTCTGTGCCTGCTGACACGCCGCACAACCATGGGGTCTCCGTTGGCGGACCTCTTCAGCTTCTTTTGCCTCTCTCCTTCCAGACTGGCAGCCTCATTCAGCTTATCGATAAGTATCTCGTCACTCACCATAATGTCACTCAGGAAAGGCCTCATTTGGAATTTTATTGAGTCACTCAGCAAACCAGTCTCAATTGCCCGGAGAAATTTTCTTTGTATTAGCTGGGGATTATAATAGTCATCTGTATCTCCGTCATTTGACTTCCACAGCAATCTCTCTTTCAGCTCAATGGCGCGAAACAGGAACGTCTGAGCAGACTCCTTTGGCTCCTGTGAGATGTTCACCAACCTGTGGTAGATGTCTGAGGTGCTCTCCTCCTTGTAGTGTCCCTTCAAGATGGTTTTCAGGATGGGGACAGTCAAATTGCTTTTGATTTCAAGCATGTGTCTGAGGTCGAGACCTGGGCTGACTGCTCTGATTACTGCCTCTATTACCTCCTGCTCTGAATGTCCTTTCCGAAGGCCGGAATCAATCTGATGGACTAAGCTGGTGTAGGACAGCCTGTCTTTCTGCCCTCCCTCACCAATCTGTCCCATTATCTTGAATTCCCTCCAGAGCATGACTTCAGGCAAATGTGGGTAAAGCGGAGTGCTGTGTCTGGCCTCCCCTGGATGGTGGCTCATAGGTGACAGTTGTTCCCTCAGGGGGTGTGCGTGTGCTGGAGAGGCACTGTGGTGCATAGAGTTAAGAAGGTGACTTTGATCAGGGGAAGTGTTGCCTTGTCCTCTGCTCACCTCTCTCATCTCATCCATGAACAAGAGTAGGCCTTTCAGGTACATGCGCATACATTCCTTCTCTACCATAGCTTCCAGTTCACAATCAATCATCTTAATGAGCCCTCTTTTTGTCTTGCTGGAGAACCCCCCTTCAGGTAAAGCACATTTGGTGTACTCACACACTTTGATGATGAGTGTGTGGTCCAGCTGGTACAAGGTGGCAGTCACTTCAGTGAGTAAGGACTCCATAGCTGTCCTTTCTGTCGGGCCGTAAATAAATGGCTGGTGAGGATGACTTGATCAGAGTGCTCTGGTTCGTCTCTCTGGAGTGGATACCACTGCTGTTCTGGATCACTCCTGGGCTTGGCTCGCCAAAAATATGTTACACATATGAAGTGCAAAGGGACTTCAATGGTGACATATTTTAAAAGTAAAAATTCTGAAAGAATAAATATACAACGTTTATGAGTAGGCTGATATTTTACTCCGTATGGTAAGATAACTGAAAATCAGCGCAAACCCACAGCCTATATATCTATTGAAGGCCTCATGCGTTCTACCCTCAAATAGAACACTTTTTAAAATGAGCTAGAATTAAATTAAATGGGGGTGTCTGTCAATACAAGGAAACACTGTGGCACCTCTATAATAAATATTAAAATGTACTATGTGCCACACAATATGTACTATGTGCCACACTTACAAAGTGCAACACTTTTTAGAGGGGCTAATGAAGTAAAGATCATTATTTTAATCGCTGCAACAAAGTTAATTTGATTAACGTTTTCCCACAGTCCTCTGATCGTTAGCTCCACTAGCGTAGGCCTATTTATAGCATTAACAGATATTACAAAACTCTGCTTTGATACTGCTCTCATTACTGCAATGAACACAGTATGGTGCTGCTAAGAACCATATAGAACTACATGTTCAACAAAACTAACTGCATTTTACACCTACTACTTTGAAGAGCTTACCTGTCATTTGTTTTTGTTTGTTCTGCTTTTCACATTTTTCTCTCACCTACATGTATTATCCTAATAACAACAACAATAATACAACTGATGTATTGAGATAATGCAATTTTACCTGAAACTATATCATATGTTTTTCGGGAAGGTCTGCTTTGGAATTGGATGTTTGCATGGTGTGCCCACCCTGGGGCATTTCATGCACTGAGCTTTACCTAGTTCAGGGCTCCTGCCACCTTTGCCCTCTGCCCGTGGGCCTGGGTCCAGCTGGACGCTTGATTCAGCCGTGAGTATATGTCTAACATTGCAAGTTTATTTGATCACACAAGTACCATTTACTGTACACATTTATCTCAAGTGTTCATTGAATCTTTTCAATCTTCAGATTTTGGTAGCCTTAAAACAGTTTTAACACAATAAACATTAATCTGCAGATATATACTGCGTGGAGTGAACATAAGGTTTTAAACATATACAGTTCCCTTTATATACACTTTACAATGTACGTATGTATTGGTTTTACACTTTTGTTCGTCCATAAACGTATGGAGATTTTGCACATTAACACTGACATACTCTAATGCAAACACAGCATTGTGGTTAACTGAAACAGCTGCAACTATGTACAAACAATACTACACACAGTGTAAAAGAGTTTTCGTGCAATGTGAAAAGAATGTGACAATTGAAAAACAAAATGATAATTTTATTCATTTACATATTGGTTTAACCCCAATCCAGGAAAATAATGACTAAGGACAAGGGATTAGCTTGTAAACAATTTAATGAATAATAATAATAATAATAATAATAATAGGCCTAAATAAATAAAAAGAATAATGATAATAATAATAAAATAAGCATTGTCTCATTTTTAAAAGGCATTTAAGTTGTTTTTAAAAGTACAAGGTATAGGTACTGTAAGTGTGCCTCTAGAAATACAAAAAATAATCAAAAGTTTACGTCAGTGATTGATCTCTTGTGTCCCCTGCTGTATTAAGTCAGAAGTGCAGGGTACAATAAAGTGTATTATCAGGGAAAGCCAAATTTATGCTTCATGTATGCCAATGTTTGAAATTAATAAAATGAATTAATATGAAAAAGTTTTTTGTTTTTTTTTTTATATGGGAGAGCACTAGGGAAATCGGCGCATCAATCAAGGGCATCGGCGGGGTCTGTAGACGTGGGAGCAAGCCGGGTTGGTTGCAGCCATTCTGGGCTCCATTTTCAGGGTAATATTCCCTCGTTCCTCAGGAATCTGTGGATGGATGTGAATGGGTCAGAACCTTTTGCATTCGTGTAAGAATCCTGGGTTGGTTAATAGAATTTTGTGGGCTATTAATTGTGTTTATTAGGAGCAACCCATTTGAAGAAAATACAAATCAGCAATAGTGATAGCAAATAATACACAATCACATATAAACACTGAAGACAAAAAAGGTAGGCTCCAGTATTACTCACCACATGAAGACGAGTTTGGGTCAAAAAAGGCCTCCAGCTGTCTCTCACTAAGGATGACAATCACACATCACAATGTTAATAGGCACAAGAAGACAGCTTGCTCAGATGAAATATATGTGTATGCACTCATACAAAGGTAAAGTGCCCTATCAAAAAACTATTGCAACTAAAAATCATCTTTATAGTTTATACTTAATAACTGGCCATTCATTTTTGAAGTATTTTTCTGTATGTTTCATTTAAAATACAGTACTTCCTGTAGTGGTGCCAGTATTGTATCACTCTGCTTTGAAAAATGTACTTATAAATAAACATCCCAAGAATTAAATAAACATCCAAACATCCCTCTCTTCACAATGGCCACCACTCACCTCTCTTGTGGGTAGGTTTCTGGTTGTGGGGGTAGAGAGGCAGGGGGACAAACCGAGTTCCCTTCAGCTTTGCCACCCAGTCCATATATTCCATGAGCCTACATGTGGAGAGCAACCATCTTAGTTCTCGTTTTCTCTCTCTCTCTCTCTCTCTCTCTCTCTCTCTCTCTCTCTCTCTCTCTCTCTCTCTCTCTCTCTCTCTCTCTCTCTCTCTCTCTCTCTCTCTCTCTCTCTCTCTCTCTCTCTCTCTATCATGTTTTACAGCTGTGTTACAGTGGCGTTATTTTAACATTATCCAGTGTGGGTGTAGATATGTGAGAGGGACACACTGCGTCATTTAAACACAAATGAAAACTGAACCCATGCTGTACTTGTGATGCAGGAAGAAGACCTCTGCCCTCTTGTCCATCAGCTGACGCTGCAATGCTGAGGACTTCATCTGTGTCAACAAAAAAAAAGACACATTAAAATTGGTACAGTGATGTATATTAGATGTTTATAGTATGGTATGGTTGATCAAAAAATCTTACCAATCTTTTGTGTGCAGTTGCTTCCAGCGTGGCAATCTGTAAATGCAGAAAGATAATAGATGTGTAAAAAAAAATGAAATAGAAGCATGCAGACATGCATGTGCACATGGACATGCACACACTTTCCCAACTGACATGACCTGGGTGTAACTCTAAAGCAACCCTAACTGGTAGGTGAACCTACCCTGGTCTTGTAGGACTCCAGATCATAGGTCTTGTGTTCAATGACCGTTCCAATGTTGAGGAGTTTGGGCTCTGTCAGATGGCTCTCATCTTCTATCTGTATTGTAACCTAATCATAGAAGGCATCCGTCAGTCCTATAACTTTTTTATGTCCAACAACAGTTCTGATTAAGACACATTAAAAGACTCTGAGAGCTGAATAATCTGCAACTGTAAAGCTACATATTGAAATTGATGCTTCAGCATCACAACATAGTGTCAAAACACACTCACCATGTCATTCGGTCTAGTGTGAGTTTGTTGGGGCAAGTTCTTGTTAAGAACTTTAATCCTTTGCTCCATGTCCTTGTTTTCATTCTGCAGTGTGGTGACAGTGCCCTGGAGAAGAACACAGGTCAATAATATGCATTCACTGTGTTCAGATAAACAACTTACTTCAAAACAACAACAAAAATAAATGAACACTCCTCACCTTCAGTTGTTTATTCTCCTGCTCTGTGAGGAGCTGGGAATTCTTGCAACAGCCGAGCTCATCCTGCAGTCTCTTGTTCTGAGTAGATCAAAAAATAAAGTTTGGTGATTACATGGAGTATAACAGAAGTATGTCACAAACTATGTAAACGTAAAGAAGTAGATATCACCTACACCCCAAAGTGTTTGACTATTTGACTATTTTTTATTTGTTTGTTGATGTGTGTGTGTGTGTGTGTATGTGTGTGTGTGTGTGTGTGTGTGTGTGTGTGTGTGTGTGTGTGTGTGTGTGTGTATTTTCAAAGACAACCACCATATCTCAACACCATAAGAGCTTATTTTACCTCAAGTCTGAGCTCAGTGATCTTGGCCTCATATCTCTCCTTGAAGAGCTCCAGCTCTGAGCCTGAACATCACACAGAACAAGATTTCAAGATGCAGTCACACCCAAAACAACACTGATAGACCTACTAAAATGAACAATTAGAGTAATATGCTGTAATGGATATGGAAACCAGGAAACTTACCATGGTGTGCCTGTAGTCCCTGTGAAAATAGCAAGATTTGTATTAATATGATGAGTTTAAACACTTTACTTAATCATACATGAAATGAAATAAACATTAGTTCAAGATAGATATATTGATATGATTAACATTCCTTCACAAACTTACGTTAATAGTTCTTTTCAGCAGAAATACCAGTGGTATGACTGCACCAAAAAACAACTGTAAAAAGACACAAGAAAGACAGAGAGACAGACATTACGATCGAGATCAAGGTCAAGTCTTTCTTTTTACTTACGAGAAGATGATTTTATACTTTTTAAAAATCACGAATAGGCTGCACAGGACACTGCTATCACTGCTATGTCAGGCTAGTTCACGAATCATGATTCGCTTAAAACGGACCAAAGTTATATTTATATGATTAACATGATCGGATGTTTGACTTACGCCGTGAAACAAGGTCATTAAATACCAAAATGGTATAGTGATTTCCAAATATTCCATCGCTGGATAGATGAAATTCCCACTCAACGTCAGTAGATGTCGCAAGTAGGTCACCGTCCAAGCCAAAAATCACTCTTCAAAGTACTCTCGAAAGAAGTAGTTAGCGCACGCTTCAACAAAATCAGCCGTCTCAATGTGTGTCAGGTTTGAAATGAATGTAAAATACAGCATGGAACTTAGAACTTTCAAACTAGAACGTTGAGGCCTAAACTAGAATGTTGGCCAAGACCTGGGTGATGTCATAATACGAGAGGTTTCCCCTGTTGTTTTTTTAAATAATAATAAGCCTAATGCGCTGTAGCGCAATTTACATCAATCAATCAACGTAGGCTATTGTTTATGTTACAAAATCAACATAAACCATAATTTCAATACATTATAATAAAAAAGAAACTAAATTACATTAAATTAGATAAAACAACCAACAAGTAGGCTAATAATAAAACAGAAATAAATAAAAGTTGTTGTACGTAGGCTAAATAATAAAGCCATTCGATTACAAACCCGCCACAAAAGCGTTAACAGGCAAGACAAGTGCTACAACAGGTTTAATAACACGAAATAAAAAGCAACAACTAGATGATTTTAATGTTCATATGATCTGGAAAACAGAAATATTTTAGGTCCTTTTTAAAAAATATTAATAGATTGAGATGCCCTCAAATAGTCAAAGAGGTTGTTCCAGAGACATGGGCCAGCCAAACAGAAGGGGAGCAGGAGACAGTTTGAGACGTTTGCTTATTTATTTGCTTATAAAATGCCAGTATGTGGATAATAACACATAGCATACCCTCATTCAATATGTTGCCCTACGTCTTGTTCATATTAATGAGAATCAAAATCTATTTGGTGCTTTGGTGCTATGCTTTCTTTAACTGCTCTGTTGTTTCATGTGAAGTAATCAAGGGCAATGCTGTACTTATTGGGTCCCTCTGACAAGAAGGAAAAATGATACTTCCTGTGTATTAATTATTCTAGAGGCTCCTCTCAGTGTAGGGGCCTTCACTTGAGGGCGCCCCCCTTTGCCCTAACAGTGTGCTGAGTGAAGAGATGGTAGTGGAAGACACATATACCACACATAGCTTCTGACAAGCCCTCAACCAGGGTGTGAGTTACCCCTCCAGAATTGGGGGGTAGTAGATTTTAAGGGGGTACTACCTTTAATGTTTCACATTATCCACATTAATATGTTGGTATCCCCCCCCTCAACCATTTTGTCTCTTTGGGGGTGCTGGGTCTTGATTGGGGGTTACTGTACCCCCTGTAGCTCGAACTATGCCCTCACTCCTACATAGACCATTTCTCAGGCACATACCTATGCTTATGTTACACATATGAAGTGCAAAGGGACTTCAATGGTGACATATTTTAAAAGTAAAAATTCGGAAAGAATAAATATACAACGTTTATGAGTAGGCTGATATTTTACTCCGTATGGTAAAATAACTGAAAATCAGTGCAAACCCACAGCCTATCTATTGAAGGCCTCGTGTGTTCTACCCTCAAATAGAACATTTTTTAAAATGAGCTAGAATTAAATTAAATGGGGGTGTCTGTCAATACAAGGAAACACTGTGGCACCTCTATAATAAATATTAAAATGTACTATGTGCCACACAATAAGTACTATGTGCCACACTTTTCAAAATGTCTCCTGACATTTGACAGATGAAAGATGTGCACCACACTCACGTTACAGCACAAAACATGTAAGCTAGTGAACTAGTAATAGGCACTTCAAACAGTGTCCCTAAATTACCAAGGTCTCCATGGCAGTACAGCAACTGGGGTGCTTCGCAGGTGGGGCATATTAAGGCCAACTGTATTAAGGTCCCCATAGCTGGGTACACCAAGAGTGGTGTACGTCAATCTCTGTGCTGAATGTCTGGACCTGTGAGGGTACATGTGGTGTGAGGGCGATGCGGGGATGAATGAGCTGGTAAGGGGCCTAGGGGCATGTGAGTGGGGCAGGGTGTCAAGGACAAGGGGCTCCGATGCAGTTGTGTGGGGCAGTGAAGCCGGGGCACAGGGCTCAGATGTGAAAGAGTGGGGCTGCAGACCAGGAACAAGGGGCTCAGGGATCAATGAGTGGGGCAGAGAACCCAGGACACAGGGGTCAGGTGTGGGTGAATGGGGCAGGGAACCAGGGGCAGGTGGCTCAGGAGCCCTGGAGGGGGGTTTGGTGGAGTGAGGTTCAAAGGGCTTTGCCTGTGGATCCAGCAAGAATTCCTCATCTCTCCAAAGAGCTGTGTAGTATCTCCACAAAGGGTACCTGACTCCATACTCCAGTTCCGTGTCACTCTCTAGGTCTGAGTCACTTTGCTCCGCGTGGCTTGATGCGAGGTGGGGTTCTGATCGTCTCTCTCTGCTCATTTGCATTTTGCTTTTAGGTCATATCTCTGGGGTTCTCGACTCAACTGGTTCCTCGAGAGGTAAGTGGTCACAGGGCAAGAGCAGATTACGATGGAGCACTTTTTTACCACTTTTCCCATTCTCTGCAGTCACCTCGTAGACAGGACCCTCAGGAGTCTTTCTCTGGATGACAACATGAACCTTGTCCTCCCAGTAGGATCTCAACTTCCCAGGTCCCCCACGCTCGGACAGATTTCTGACCAAAACTCGGTCACCAGGTTGCAGGTCATGACCGTAGACTCTCTTGTCATAATGCGCCTTCCCGCGGGCAGCCTCCTTGGTTGCTGTATGGCTGGCAATGGTATAGGCCTCTCTCATCCTTCTCTGCCAGTCTGTCACATAGTCCTTGTGCCCTGCATGTTTCTCACAGGCATCCAGATTAAACAGTAGGTCAATGGGCAGTCTGGGTGATCTTCCGAAAAGGAGAAAATAGGGAGAATAGCCAGTTGCTTCTGAGTGGGTGCAGTTGTAGGCATGGATGACTTTAGGCACAGAGGCTTTCCAATCCATTTTCTCTTCTTTGGTCAGAGTCCTTAACATAGCTAACAGAGTCCTGTTGAACCATTCCACTTGACCATTGCCCTCTGGGTGATACGGGCTGGTTAGGGACCCCTGTACACCGCTCAATTCTTTCAACAGCTTGAAGAGTTGGTTGTCGAACTCCTTTCCCCTGTCATGGTGGATTTTACACGGGAAGCCAAATCGGAGGATGAAATCATTGAACAGTTTGTCTGCCGCAATCCTGCCATCCTTGCTTTTAGTTGGGTAGGCCTGGGCAAATCGGGTGAAATGATCCATAATAACAAGGATGTACTCAAATCCATGCTTACAGGTCTCCAGGTGAAGGTAATCGATGGACACCATCTCAAATGGATATGTGGTCTTTATGGGTTCAAGTGGGGCTCTCATTTGTCTCTGTGGCTTTTTGTTTTTCAGACATTCACACTTTTTGGTGATGAAGTCTTCAACATCGGTCTGCATCCTCGGCCAGAAGAATCTGTCTCTTATCAGCCTCAGTGTTCTTTCCACCCCCAAGTGTCCCATCTTCTGATGTAGCTCATGAAACACAAGAGGATGGAAAATTCGAGACAGGATGAGCTGGTCTTTCTCTGCCGTCCTCCTGTGCAGTACAGACATCAGGGTCTTCAGCATGCAGCTCCTGTCTCACTGGCCTTCTACCACCGTGGATGTATAAGAGAGCCCTGCCCACAACTGGATCTTTCTCTTGGGCATCCCTGAGCTCCTCAGGGGGCAGCGGGGGCCCTAACACAGTAGAGGGGGGCTCATGGACAAGAGCCAGTACTCTGATGCACACACTCTCCCAGGTAGGTTTCTCTCTCCCCACAGTGACTCCAGTCATGGTGGCACTGATGGTGTCTGGGTGAATCTCCTCCGTGTACTGTCCCATGACACTGTCAATATCCAGAGGCAGGCGTGACAGCCCATCTACATCTGCATTTGACTTTCCAGGCCGATATTTGATGGTAAAATTGAAGTCAGCCAACTCTGCTACCCAGCGGTGACCTGTAGCATTGAGTTTCGCGGTGGTGAGGACATAGGTGAGAGGGTTGTTGTCCGTGTACACAACGAAGGATGGGGCATGAAAAAGGTAGTCTCTGAATCTCTCACAGATTGCCCACTTCATAGCCAGGAACTCCAGCTTGCCTGAATGCATGTGGTAGTTTTTCTCTGGAGGTGTGATGGTTCTGGAGCCATAGGCAATGACGGCCATCTTTCCACCTTGTCTCTGATAGAGAACAGCTCCAAGACCATCTTGTGATGCATCACAGTGCAGGACAAAAGGCTGTGTCATGTCTGGGTATCCCAGAATTGGAGGAGACAACAGGCAGTCTATCAGCTGATTCAAGATGGTCTGGTGCAGTGGTGCCCAGTGGATAGGGCCGCGAGAGGGCGTTTGGCCTGACCTCTTCGCTGATCTTTTCCCCTTCCCCTTGGTGACTCTGTCTGCCGGTTCAATGTGAGTGTCAGAGCCACATGTGTCAATGGAGAGGAGGCTGTACAGAGGCTTGGCGATCTTCGAGAAATCCTTTATGTATGGCCTGTAGTATGAGATGAAACCCAGGATTTGTCTGAGCTCTCCGACAGTGGCAGGCCTCCTCTCCCTAAGTGCCTGGACAGGCGCCATGTCCTTAGGGTCCATTGTATAACCCTCGCCACTGACCATTCTCCCCAGGAACCTCACACTCCTCTTAAAAATCTCACATTTGCGGGGTGTCAGCTTAACACCATGCTGCTTGTACCTCTGTAACACCGTTCTCACATGCTGCAGGTGGTTCTCAAAGACGGAGCTATGTACGAGATTGTCATCAAGGTAAGGCTGGCAAATGGTGTCACGGAGACCCGACAAACATTCCTCCATGCTCCTCTGGAACTCAGCGGGGGCGGAGCTGAGGCCAAATGGGATTCTGGTCCATTCATAGAGGCCCCATGGGGTGATGAAGGCAGTCAGAGGGCGGCTCTCAGGGTCCAAGAACCCTTGGTGGTAGGCTTTGCCTTGGTCGAGGACAGAGAACCAGGAACTGCCACTCAAGGAGTCCAGCATATCCTGTATCCGAGGGATGGGGTGGCGGTCCGGCACTGATTTGCTATTCAGCTCCCTGTAATCACAGCACAGACGAAGACCCCCATCCTTCTTTCTCACGCACACCACGGGAGAGGAGTATGGAGACTGGGAGGGGGTGATCCAGCCTTTGTTCAGCAGATCCTGGAGATACTCCTTCACCTCAGCATGGAGTGGCTTAGGGATGGACATATATGTCTTTTGGACAGGTGCAGGATCACGGAGAGTGATATGCATATTCAGTGTTGGTATACAACCAATATCATTGTCATCATATGCAAATGCCTCACACTCTTCATACAACATCTCCTTCACTACCTCCCTCTGGTGCTCAGACAGGTGTCCTAGGTCAACAGGGGGGTGCCACTTTGTTCTCTGAACTGCAGGGTTGGTATTTTCTCCCTTTCTCGTGCTCACAGGGTTCAAGCTGGCCACACAACATTTGGCATGGTGAATGGCAGTTGGCTGTTCTGGCTGCTCGGGAGAAAGTGCTCCAGTATACACAGCTTTTACTGTATTCAGATGGCCAAGAGTGATGCGCTGACCCAGCACTATGGGATGGTTTGTGGTGTTGGGAATGGGGATTTTCACAATAGCTGTTTTCTTACCAATATCAGTCTTCACCAGGCCCTCCGTCACCTCTAAACCGTCTGGTAGTGGGTGTAGGTTACTGGGTGTAAACAGGACCTCTTGACCCTTAAACCTGGCTCCCAAACGGGCCGGCACAGCAATGGTTGTCACCTCATTGGCAGACAATGTGACTCTTTGACGGCCTGTGGTCACCACTCCCACACTTTCATGTTGGTCTGGGGTCTGTATGAGTTTCACCACCATCCTGGCTATCCTGGGTCTGATGGAAAAAAGTGGCACTGACAGTCTGGATAGTTGTGGGGTCCACTCTGGAGCCAGTGTGCTGAGCTTTGACCACCTCCTCGATGACATTATACTAGGGTTGCACGGTATACCGGTATTGGTATAGTACCGCGGTACTGAGGCGCTTACGACGGTACTATACTGCGTTTTGGACAGTACCGGTACCTGTATGTGACGTCGTGACGTTACAGGTGATGACGAAGAGAAAGCCGGAGCTTGTAAAAAAAAAAACAACGCTGGAGACGGAGAGAGAAGCACGAAGTCGAGAATGGCTGCTGCTGCTACGCCGAAGCTTGTAAACAAAACAGGGGCTCGAAGTGCTATATGGCAGTACTTTGGGTTGAGAGTAAACGAGAACGGCCAGGCAACTGAGCCGGATGCACCATTGTGCAAAAGGTGTTTAAAAACATGCTCGGCCAAGGGTGGAAACACTTCCAACCTAGCAGAACACTTAAAGGACCACCACCCAGACCTCCACGCAGAGTTCAAGGAACGACAGGTAATTTACTCTTGACATGTACCTTTTTCAAATGCAATACTTTAATAGTTTTAAGTGCAACACATTATGAAGAGTTCTTATCAAACAGAAAAAAACACAGCGACCACCACATTTCACGTTTTGCAATTGTACACCCCAAAAGTTCGTTTCAGTTCGTAACAGCAGTCATGCAGTGCAGTGAGCAGCAAACTTACTTCAGCAACTTTCTTCAACAATCAGACAGCGAAGTTATCCGTATGAGTTTGTTGATTTATTGCACAAAATCTATGGAACGCATTCAACACAAAACGACGACGGTAGTGTTAACTTTGTTGTTAATAGCATCCACGTTCGGATATATACAAAAAAGGAGAGGCCACTTAATGAATTAGCGCCATACTGTCAAGTGGCCACGCTAGACATTACACCTAATAATCAGGTAAGACAGAGGGCTTTGATTGGAACGTTTTTAGACAGAAAATACAAAAAACGAACTCTAACAAACTCTGATCATGATCTTTATAAAGTACAAAGTTTTACATACTTAATACAGGCTGTGTGTTAGAAATATTTTTAGGTTATGTAAAAAAGGCCTTAGCTTGTATGACAAATGTATCACCTTTATTTATTTTTTTTCACTGCAGAGGTCTGGACCGTCTGGTGCTTCTGGTCCGGAGACAAGACCCAGTGCCCCCACTCGGACACAACCTACCCTTCAGGCTGTTTTTGAGCAGCATACAAAATATGCAAAAGACTCGAAAGATGCCAAAAGGCTGAACAGAGCAGTCGCTGAGTATATCTGCATGGACCAAGTATTGTTCTTTTAAAATAGTCAGTAAATACTTTTTATTTATTTCACACTGACTGTTCTAAAATTGTTTTTTGAGTGCAATAAGAAAATAAGAATTTTGATACGTTATTGTTTGTGTATGTTCTATTACAATAAAATCAGTAATGACATTTTTGTTTTCTTTTTTTATTATATAGAAGTATCGAAAAGTACCGGAAAGTATCGAAACACATGTTGGTATCGGTACCGGTACCAAAATGTTGGTATCGTGACAACACTACATTATACCCTATTATAGGTCTCTCTGCCACACCAGGGTCATCTGACACAAGGATGGGGACAACAAGGGCTTCTGTGTCGGTGTCACACAACTTGAACCCTGCTTCAACCCAACCACAGAAAGGAATTTCAGTTCGGTTTGCTGCTATTCCAGTCAATGTATCAGGCCCCAGAAGTTCTTTGATAGGCCTGACGATGGTGTGAGGAAGATGTTCTACCCTCCAAGCTTCATTAATGACCGTGGCTTGTGCCCCACTGTCCCACAGAGCTTCCACAGTAATATTGTCCATCTTGCAATTCACCAGACACTGTTTTCCAATGAGGCTCACTAACTTGGTCTTTCTGTGTGGCTTGATGTAGTGGACGTGCAGGGGTTTGGGGGCAGAGGAAGAAGGGAAGAGACTGGTGAGCTGGAGTTTCCTCTGACCTGGACTGATGGCTCTGGATATGGCCTCTACCCTGTCTGCTGCTCTACTGTAGGACCCAGTGCCTTGAGCTACTGGTGGTCCCCTCTCAGTAGCCCATTCCCGTTTCCTGTCTGCCTTGGCATCCTACATCCACGGGACACATGGCCAGAATCCCCACAGCAGAAACAGTGGTCACAGTGGTCCTCTCTCTGTGCCTGCTGACACGCCGCACAACCATGGGGTCTCCGTTGGCGGACCTCTTCAGCTTCTTTTGCCTCTCTCCTTCCAGACTGGCAGCCTCATTCAGCTTATCAATAAGTATCTCGTCACTCACCATAATGTCACTCAGGAAAGGCCTGATTTGGAATTTTATTGAGTCACTCAGCAAACCAGTCTCAATTGCCCGGAGAAATTTTCTTTGTATTAGCTGGGGATTATAATAGTCATCTGTATCTCCGTCATTTGACTTCCACAGCAATCTCTCTTTCAGCTCAATGGCGCGAAACAGGAACGTCTGAGCAGACTCCTTTGGCTCCTGTGAGATGTTCACCAACCTGTGGTAGATGTCTGAGGTGCTCTCCTCCTTGTAGTGTCCCTTCAAGATGGTTTTCAGGATGGGGACAGTCAAATTGCTTTTGATTTCAAGCATGTGTCTGAGGTCGAGACCTGGGCTGACTGCTCTGATTACTGCCTCTATTACCTCCTGCTCTGAATGTCCTTTCCGAAGGCCGGAATCAATCTGATGGACTAAGCTGGTGTAGGACAGCCTGTCTTTCTGCCCTCCCTCACCAATCTGTCCCATTATCTTGAATTCCCTCCAGAGCATGACTTCAGGCAAATGTGGGTAAAGCGGAGTGCTGTGTCTGGCCTCCCCTGGATGGTGGCTCATAGGTGACAGTTGTTCCCTCAGGGGGTGTTCGTGTGCTGGAGAGGCACTGTGGTGCATAGAGTTAAGAAGGTGACTTTGATCAGGGGAAGTGTTGCCTTGTCCTCTGCTCACCTCTCTCATCTCATCCATGAACAAGAGTAGGCCTTTCAGGTACATGCGCATACATTCCTTCTCTACCATAGCTTCCAGTTCACAATCAATCATCTTAATGAGCCCTCTTTTTGTCTTGCTGGAGAACCCCCCTTCAGGTAAAGCACATTTGGTGTACTCACACACTTTGATGATGAGTGTGTGGTCCAGCTGGTACAAGGTGGCAGTCACTTCAGTGAGTAAGGACTCCATAGCTGTCCTTTCTGTCGGGCCGTAAATAAATGGCTGGTGAGGATGACTTGATCAGAGTGCTCTGGTTCGTCTCTCTGGAGTGGATACCACTGCTGTTCTGGATCACTCCTGGGCTTGGCTCGCCAAAAATATGTTACACATATGAAGTGCAAAGGGACTTCAATGGTGACATATTTTAAAAGTAAAAATTCTGAAAGAATAAATATACAACGTTTATGAGTAGGCTGATATTTTACTCCGTATGGTAAGATAACTGAAAATCAGCGCAAACCCACAGCCTATATATCTATTGAAGGCCTCATGCGTTCTACCCTCAAATAGAACACTTTTTAAAATGAGCTAGAATTAAATTAAATGGGGGTGTCTGTCAATACAAGGAAACACTGTGGCACCTCTATAATAAATATTAAAATGTACTATGTGCCACACAATATGTACTATGTGCCACACTTACAAAGTGCAACACTTTTTAGAGGGGCTAATGAAGTAAAGATCATTATTTTAATCGCTGCAACAAAGTTAATTTGATTAACGTTTTCCCACAGTCCTCTGATCGTTAGCTCCACTAGCGTAGGCCTATTTATAGCATTAACAGATATTACAAAACTCTGCTTTGATACTGCTCTCATTACTGCAATGAACACAGTATGGTGCTGCTAAGAACCATATAGAACTACATGTTCAACAAAACTAACTGCATTTTACACCTACTACTTTGAAGAGCTTACCTGTCATTTGTTTTTGTTTGTTCTGCTTTTCACATTTTTCTCTCACCTACATGTATTATCCTAATAACAACAACAATAATACAACTGATGTATTGAGATAATGCAATTTTACCTGAAACTATATCATATGTTTTTCGGGAAGGTCTGCTTTGGAATTGGATGTTTGCATGGTGTGCCCACCCTGGGGCATTTCATGCACTGAGCTTTACCTAGTTCAGGGCTCCTGCCACCTTTGCCCTCTGCCCGTGGGCCTGGGTCCAGCTGGACGCTTGATTCAGCCGTGAGTATATGTCTAACATTGCAAGTTTATTTGATCACACAAGTACCATTTACTGTACACATTTATCTCAAGTGTTCATTGAATCTTTTCAATCTTCAGATTTTGGTAGCCTTAAAACAGTTTTAACACAATAAACATTAATCTGCAGATATATACTGCGTGGAGTGAACATAAGGTTTTAAACATATACAGTTCCCTTTATATACACTTTACAATGTACGTATGTATTGGTTTTACACTTTTGTTCGTCCATAAACGTATGGAGATTTTGCACATTAACACTGACATACTCTAATGCAAACACAGCATTGTGGTTAACTGAAACAGCTGCAACTATGTACAAACAATACTACACACAGTGTAAAAGAGTTTTCGTGCAATGTGAAAAGAATGTGACAATTGAAAAACAAAATGATAATTTTATTCATTTACATATTGGTTTAACCCCAATCCAGGAAAATAATGACTAAGGACAAGGGATTAGCTTGTAAACAATTTAATGAATAATAATAATAATAATAATAATAATAGGCCTAAATAAATAAAAAGAATAATGATAATAATAATAAAATAAGCATTGTCTCATTTTTAAAAGGCATTTAAGTTGTTTTTAAAAGTACAAGGTATAGGTACTGTAAGTGTGCCTCTAGAAATACAAAAAATAATCAAAAGTTTACGTCAGTGATTGATCTCTTGTGTCCCCTGCTGTATTAAGTCAGAAGTGCAGGGTACAATAAAGTGTATTATCAGGGAAAGCCACATTTATGCTTCATGTATGCCAATGTTTGAAATTAATAAAATGAATTAATATGAAAAAGTTTTTTGTTTTTTTTTTATATGGGAGAGCACTAGGGAAATCGGCGCATCAATCAAGGGCATCGGCGGGGTCTGTAGACGTGGGAGCAAGCCGGGTTGGTTGCAGCCATTCTGGGCTCCATTTTCAGGGTAATATTCCCTCGTTCCTCAGGAATCTGTGGATGGATGTGAATGGGTCAGAACCTTTTGCATTCGTGTGAGAATCCTGGGTTGGTTAATAGAATATTGTGGGCTATTAATTGTGTTTATTAGGAGCAACCCATTTGAAGAAAATACAAATCAGCAATAGTGATAGCAAATAATACACAATCACATATAAACACTTTTAGACAAAAAAGGTAGGCTCCAGTTCTACTCACCACATGAAGACGAGTTTGGGTCAAGAAAGGCCTCCAGCTGTCTCTCACTAAGGATGACAATCACACATCACAATGTTAATAGGCACAAGAAGACAGCTTGCTCAGATGAAATATATGTGTATGCACTCATACAAAGGTAAAGTGCCCTATCAAAAAACTATTGCAACTAAAAACACATCTTTATAGTTTATACTTAATAACTATAAGTATAAGTATTTTTCTGTATGTTTCATTTAAAATACAGTACTTCCAAATACGGTAGTGGTGCCAGTAATTGTATCACTCTGCTTTGAAAAATGTGCTCATAAATAAACATCCCAAGAGTTAAATAAACATCCAAACATCCCTCTCTTCACAATGGCCACCACTCACCTCTCTTGTGCGTGGGTTTCTGGTTGTGGGGGTACAGAGGCAGGGGGACAAACCGAGTTCCCTTGAGCTTTGCTACCCAGTCCATGTACTCCATGAGCCTGCATGTGGAGAGCAGCCATCTTAGTTTTCTCTCTCTCTCTCTCTCTCTCTTTCTCTTTCTCTCTCTCTCTCTCTATCATGTTTTACAGCTGTGTTACAGTGGCATTATGTAAACATTATCCAGTGTGGGTGTAGATGTGTGTGACTAAATAAATGACATAGCAGGGAGAGGGACACACTGCGTCATTTAAACACAAATGAAAACTGAACCCATGCTGTACTTGTGATGCAGGAAGAAGACCTCTGCCCTCTTGTCCATCAGCTGACGCTGCAATGCTGAGGACTTCATCTGTGTCAACAAAAAAAGACACATTAAAATTGGTACAGTGATGTATATTAGATGTTTATAGTATGGTATGGTTGATCAAAAATTCTTACCAATCTTTTGTGCGCACTTGCTTCCAGTGTGGCAATCTGTAAATGCAGAAAGACAATAGATGTGTAAAAAAAATGAAATATGAGAAGCATGCAGACATGCATGTGCACATGGACATGCACAGACTGTCTTTTCCCAACTGACATGACCTGTGTGTAACTCTAAAGCAACCCTAACTGGTAGGTGAACCTACCCTGGTCTTGTAGGACTCCAGATCATAGGTCTTGTGTTCAATGACCGTTCCAATGTTGAGGATTTTGGGCTCTGTCAGATGGCTCTCATCTTCTATCTGTATTGTAACCTAATCATATAAGACATCCGTCAGTCCTATAACTTTTTTATGTCCAACAACAGTTCTGATTAAGACACATTAAAACACTCTGACAGCTGAATAATCTGCAACTGTAGAGCTACATATTGAAATTGATGCTTCAGCATCACAACATAATGTCAAAACACACTCACCATGTCATTCGGTCTAGTGTGAGATTGTTGGGGCAAGTTCTTGTTAAGAACTTTAATCCTTTGCTCCATGTCCTTGTTTTCATTTTGCAAGGTGGTGACAGTGCCCTGGAGAAGAACACAAGTCAATAATATGCATTCAATGTGCTCAGATAAACAGCTTACTTCAAAACAACAACAACAACAAAATAAATGAACACTCCTCACTTTCAGTTGTTTGTTCTCCTGCTCTGTGAGGAGCTGGGAATTCTTGCAACAGTCGAGCTCATCCTGCAGTCTCTTGTTCTGAGTAGATCAAAAAATGAAGTTTGGTGATGACATGGAGTATAACAGGAGTATGTCACAAACTATGTAAACATAAAGAAGTAGATATCACCTACACCCCAAAGTGTTTGACTATTGACTATTTTTTCTTTGTTTGTTTGTTTGTTGGTGTGTGTGTATTTTCAAAGACAACCACCCTATCTCAACACCATAACAGCTTATTTTACCTCAAGTCTGAGGTCAGTGATCTTGGCCTCATATCTCTCCTTGAAGAGCTCCAGCTCTGAGCCTGAAGATCACACAGAACAAGATTTCAAGATGCAGTCACACCCAAAACAACACTGATAGACCTACTAAAATGAACAATTAGAGTAATATGCTGTAATGGATATGGAAACCAGCAAACTTACCATGGTGTGCCTGTAGTCCCTGTGAAAATAGCAAGATGTGTATTAATATGATGAGTTTAAACACTTTACCTAATCATACATGAAATTAAATAAACATTAGTTCAAGATAGATATACAGATATGATTAACATTCCTTCACAAAACTTACGTTAATAATTCTTTTCAGCAGAAATACCAGTGGTATGACTGCACCAAAAATCAACTGTAAAAAGACACAAGAAAGACAGAGAGACAGACATTAAGATCAAGATCAAGGTCAAGTCTTTCTTTCACTTATGAGAAGATGATTTTATACTTTTTAAAAATCACGAATAGGCTTCACAGGACACTGCTATCACTGCTATGTCAGGCTAGTTCACGAATCATGATTCGCTTAAAACGGACAAAATTTATATTTATATATGATCGGATGGTTCACTTACGCCGTGAAAGAAGGTCATTAAATACCAAAATGGTATAGTGATTTCCAAATATTCCATCGCTGGATGGATGAAATTCCCACTCAACGTCAGTAGATGTCGCAAGTAGGTCACCGTCCAAGCCAAAAATCACTCTTGAAAGTACTCTCGAAAGAAGTAGTTAGCGCACGCTTCAACAAAATCAGCCGTCTCAATGTGTGTCAGGTTTGAAATGAATGTAAAATACAGCATGGAACTTAGAACTTTCAAACTAGAACGTTGAGGCCTAAACTAGAATGTTGGCCAAGACCTGGGTGATGTCATAATACGAGAGGTTTCCCCTGTTGTTTTTTTAAATAATAATAGGCCTAATGTATTTAATTTGTAGCGCAATTTACATTATTCAATCAATGTAAGCTATTGTTTGTGTTACACAATCACCATAAAACATTATTTCAATACATTACAATAAAAAAGAAACTAAACTACATTAAATTAAATAAAACAACCAACAAGTAGGCTATAATAAAACAGAAATAAATAAAAGTTGTACGTAGGCTAAATAATAAAGCCATTCGATTACAAAGCCGCCACAAAAGCGTTAACAGGCAAGACAAGTGCTACAACATGTTTAATAACGCGAAATAAAAAGCAACGATATTTTAAGGTCCATGATCTGGAAAACAGAAATAATTTAGGTCCTTTTTAAAAATTATTAATAGATTGAGATGCCCTCAAATAGTCAAAGAGGTTGTTCCAGAGACATGGGCCAGCCAAACAGAAGGGGAGCAGGAAACAGTTTGAGACGTTTGCTTATTTATTTGCTTATAAAATGCCAATATGTGGATAATAACACATAGCATACCCTCATTCAATATGTTGACCTACGTCTTGTTCATATTAATGAGAATCAAAATGTATTTGGTGCTTTGGTGCTATGCTTTCTTTAACTGCTCTGTTGTTTCGTGTGAAGTAATCAAGGGCAATGCTGTACTTATTGGGTCCCTCTGACAAGAAGGAAATGATACTTCCTGTGTATTAATTATTCTATAGAGGCTCCTCTCAGTGTAGGGGCCTTCACTTGAGGGCGCCCCCCTTTGCCCTAACAGTGTGCTGAGTGAAGAGATGGTAGTGGAAGACACATATACCACACATAGCTTCTGACAAGCCCTCAACCAGGGTGTGAGTTACCCCTCCAGAATTGGGGGGTAGTAGATTTTAAGGGGGTACTACCTTTAATGTTTCACATTATCCACATTAATATGTTGGTATCCCCCCCCTCAACCATTTTGTCTCTTTGGGGGTGCTGGGTCTTGATTGGGGGTTACTGTACCCCCTGTAGCTCGAACTATGCCCTCACTCCTACATAGACCATTTCTCAGGCACATACCTATGCTTATGTTACACATATGAAGTGCAAAGGGACTTCAATGGTGACATATTTTAAAAGTAAAAATTCTGAAAGAATAAATATACAACGTTTATGAGTAGGCTGATATTTTACTCCGTATGGTAAGATAACTGAAAATCAGCGCAAACCCACAGCCTATCTATTGAAGGCCTCGTGTGTTCTACCCTCAAATAGAACACTTTTTAAAATGAGCTAGAATTAAATTAAATGGGGGTGTCTGTCAATACAAGGAAACACTGTGGCACCTCTATAATTCCAGGACCGTTCTCGAATTGGATGCCATCTATATAAAAACTATTACTCCAGGACCTTTTGAACCTCTACAAGGGTTGTGAGTATGACCGACCAAGTTCCTTTGCGGTGAGACAGGTAGTCTGATACCTGCGATCTGGATTTCTGCTCATTTGCATTTTCCTTTTAGGTCATATCTCTGGGGTTCTCGACTCAACTGGTTCCTCGAGAGGTAAGTGGTCACAGGGCAAGAGGAGATTACGATGGAGCACTCTTTTACCACTTTTTCCATTCTCCGCAGTCACCTCGTAGACAGGACCCTCAGGAGTCTTTCTCTGGATGACAACATGAACCTTGTCCTCCCAGTAGGATCTCAACTTCCCAGGTCCCCCACGCTCGGACAGATTTCTGACCAAAACTCGGTCACCAGGTTGCAGGTCATGACCGTAGACTCTATTGTCATAATGCGCCTTCCCACGAGCAGCCTCCTTGGTTGCTGTATGGCTGGCAATGGTATAGGACTCTCTCATCCTTCTCTGCCAGTCTGTCACATAGTCCTTGTGCCCTGCATGTTTCTCACAGGCATCCAGATTAAACAGTAGGTCAATGGGCAGTCTGGGTGATCTTCCGAAAAGGAGAAAATAGGGAGAATAGCCAGTTGCTTCTGAGTGGGTGCAGTTGTAGGCATGTATGACTTTAGGCACAGAGGCCTTCCAATCCATTTTCTCTTCTTTGGTCAGAGTCCTTAACATAGCTAACAGAGTGCTGTTGAACCTTTCCACTTGACCATTGCCCTCTGGGTGATACGGGCTGGTTAGGGACCCCTGTACACCGCTCAGTTCTTTCAACCGCTTGAAGAGTTGGTTGTCGAACTCGGGAAACGGGAAGCCAAATTGGAGGAAGAAATCATTGAACAGTTTGTCTGCCGCAGTCCTGCCATCCTTGCTTTTAGTTGGGTAGGCCTGGTCAAATCGGGTGAAATGATCCATAATAACAAGGATGTACTCAAATCCATGCTTACAGGTCTCCAGGTGGAGGTAATCGATGGACACCATCTCAAATGGATATGTGGTCTTTATGGGTTCAAGTGGGGCTCTCATTTGTCTCTGTGGCCTTTTGTTTTTCAGACATTCACACTTTTTGGTGATGAAGTCTTCAACATTGGTCTGCATCCTCGGCCAGAAGAATCTGTCTCTTATCAGCCTCAGTGTTCTTTCCACAGCCTCAGTGTTCTTTCCCATCTTCTGATGTAGCTCATGAAACACAAGAGGATGGAAAATTCGAGGCAGGACGAGCTGGTCTTTCTCTGCCGTTCTCCTGTGCAGTACTCCTTTCTCATCAATATAGAGTTTTGGCTACTGCTTAAGCAATATACAGACATCAGGGTCTTCAGCATGCAGCTCCTGTCTCACTGGCCTTCTACCACCGTGGATGTATAAGAGAGCCCTGCCCACAACTGGATCTTTCTCTTGGGCATCCCTGGGCTCCTCAGGGGGCAGCAGGGGCCCTAACACAGTAGAGGGGGGCTCATGGACAAGAGCCAGTGCTCTGATGCACACAGTCTCCCAGGTAGGTTGCTCTCTACCCACAGTGACTCCAGTCATGGTGGCACTGATGGTGTCTGGGTGAATCTCCTCCGTGCACTGTCCCATGACACTGTCAATATCCAGAGGCAGGCGTGACAGACCGTCTGCATCTGCATTTGACTTTCCAGGCCGATATTTGATGGTAAAATTGAAGTCAGAGTAAGTTAAAAGTTGGATGTCTTCAGTTCATTTGCACTGGCTATATCACTTTTGTTTTAAGATGAGATAGCACTCGTTTACTTGTTGTGGGTAAATAGTCAATGATAGCCTAAATATGCCTAATTGCAACATTACAAGCTGTGTTACTAGAGGAACATATGCCAAGCAAAATCTCTCATCTACTTAAAGTGACTTTAGTGAATTGCTGATACATTAAAACAACCTTTTTGTATTTATACGCACGGTTGGTTAGCCTAGGGCACAAAATGCTGCGTTTTGTTGCCTATGTTTACCAATGTTGCATGCTATTTTACGGACCTAAATCCTGTTTGGTGTTGATACTCTCTTTTTCATTACTAGTCCTAAACTAATGAAAACCACATTTGCCCAGTAGTTTAACACGCATAGTGTACATGCAAACACGTATAGGCACACATACTTTATATGTGCATAGCTTCAAAAAAATACATTTGATCATCTTTGAGCAGAAACTGAGTTTTTTTTTTTTTCGTTGGGACTTCCACACCTTTCTCGTGAAATCTCAGTCCACCCCTCCCTCACCTAGTACACAACCATCAGTTGTGTGAATAATTCCTATTTACAATAAATTCTTTGCCAGTCACTTTTGTCCGTTTTCTGTGTGTGTGTCTTGACAAACTTAAAATCACTGGAAAGTAGTGATGGCTATGTTGGAGACCATGCAGAAAATAGCTGTGAATCCAAACTGCATTTCTCAGGACAGCTAAACGTGTACATTTACAGCCTAGAATTTGATTCTGTACGTTTTAAATTGTTTAATATGTTTTGTTATTCATATGGTTAGTGACAGGGTTGTGAGTTATACAGTCAAGAAGAATAAAAGAATGAATATGGATACATAAGATTTTAACATCTACATGTTTGTAGTTAAAATCTTAAGTTCAAGGGTTAGGGTTAGGGTTAGCAAAAAGGAGAAACAAAAACAACAAGAAACAACATGAAATACCTTCGCACAACTTGAACTCCAGGTTCTGCAGGTTGAGAACCATCAAACGTGTGAACAGCTTCTCTCACACACTTTAAATTCCTACCCATGATACCTTGTCATTTTCCTTTTTAAGTTAAAAAACTCCAGCACCTGATTGGTTTGGACTGAAAGAAGCAGGAGAGATCAGCAACATTGGACGTGTGATAAAGACTGCACTGAAATCACATTTTCCAAAAGAAGAGGAAAAAATTAAAGAGGAAGGTGAATCTGATGTAAGAAAGTGTGGTCATAATCACACTCCTGCCCCTCTTACCATGGCTGTGGACCCGGACAGGCCCCCTGACCAGCCATCTGTCTCTGGCGCAAAGGTATGCTCAATGATTTGTGTTTGTGTGTTAATATTTAGTGCTGAAACTAATGATTATTTTGATAATTGATTAATCTGTAGGCCATTTTTTCACTAATTATTAAACCGATAAAATTGGGGAAAAAGTGATTTCCAGCGTTTTTAATGAACCAAAACATTTATAGAAACTTTAAACATGGAAATGAAATGTGTGTTACAATAAGGGTACAAATAATGCAATAGAAGTGAAGCAGCTGAATTACTGAAAGAAATAAAGTCTGTAACAGTGTAATGTTTTGTGTTTCAGCTGCTACCACATGGCTGGAGACTGACCCTGCCTGAGGAGCAGCAGGATTGGGTGGGCCAGGCCCTGTTCAGGAGGGCAGCCAGTGGACAGGTGGGCCTGACCTCTGAACTTCGTCTGTGGTGGTACCCACCAGGCCCCCGGACTGTCTACACCCAACCTCCTGCCACAGCCCACCCCTTCTTTCAACGCCCCTTCTTCCTGTGGATGCCCTACAGGATGTGGGTATACCACCACCTCTGTTGCCCTACCTGTGGGGGCAAGCTTGCAAGTGCTGGACTCTATGAGACCGTCCGAAGGGTCTTAGGCATAAATGGCTGGTACTTCATGGCCACAGAGTGCCTGGAATGCAGTTGTTGTCATGAGAAGGTGGCTGGCTGGTCGCACAACATCTTGGAACAGCTGCACATCACACACCGTGAGAAGTTCCCGGCTGTTCTCACATACAAGTAAGACACATTGACATACTTTTACAAAAGCTGAAGAAGGCAAGTGCCACTATGTCACTGGGTACAATTTCGGTAAAACAAACAAAAGACGCAAGACTACATTTGAGATTCACATACCACGTTAACAATACAGATGATGACAGTGGTTGCATTATTAGTTTCTTCATTTAGCAAACAATGTTGTGCTTTTTGTTTGTTTTACTTACATTGACATACTTTAACACAGCAGTAGTATGTGTGCTTGTTTGTTTTTTAACTAACCTCTGATGTCCCTCCCAGGTTGTCCTGCGATAAAGCGGTGATTGGGCTACTTAAGGATCGCAATCTGGGCTACAGTGCTACTCGCCTACATGCCTCCCTGGTGGAACAGCACACAAGGGAGTGGATGGCGCAGTCTACGTTGTACCTCTCAGTGCTCCGCAAGCTCCAGGCACCCGGTGCAGTACCGCAGGAGGTGACTCTTCCCACCATGCACCAGGTGCCTGACGTGCCCAGTCTGATCTCTGTCTATGTCAGAGATGCCATGATGAGACTGAAGGAGACAAAAGCCAGGGTCACCTCAATATTTGGTGACATCTTGACAGTCAACTCAGCCAAGAAGGTAAGTTCTTTAGTCCACCACAACAGTCTGCCTGCCAGTCCAGTGTATGATAAAAATTGCAATGTAATAAAAAATGTGAAGTAAAGTATGCGATTATGTGGCTTAAAAATTGAAGCTGTAAAAATAAATGAATAAAGGTCATGTGGTGGTGTGTGTTACAGATCACCAAAAAGTTGGTAGGTGATGCCGCTGGGACATCTGTCTGGATCACTAATGTGGGAAATGAGTACGGACAGGTGCTCATGTCTGTCCTCGCCGCAGATGAGGGGGATGGACTCGCCGACATGGCAGCTGGACTTATGCGACGGTATCGTGAAGCCGGAAAAGCACCTCCAAAGGTTATGTACGTGACCCAGGAATGCTGTGCCGCGGATGGACAGCGAAAAACATTGCAGCTCTTCCACGAGTGGCATGAACTGGCGATCCGACTGGATCCGTGGCACCTCATGAGGCAGTTCGCGAAAGGCGTAACATCAGACAGCCACCAGTTGTACGGCCTCTTCATGGCGCGCCTGTCCCTGGCCATCTTTGAGTGGGATGCAAGAGATCTCGCCCGCCTTAGAATGGCTCAGCAGTCCGAGGAGGAGGGGAGTAGGGACGTGAAGCTGTCTGCCAGGGAGCTTTTCCGCCACTGTCGGCGCCGCACACGGGGTGCGACTGAGACAGAGCGTCTCCTATTGCATGTGCTGGTTGCCTTCTGGAAGGAGAAGGACAGCATGGGCACCCCCCTCATAGACCACACCCGCATGAAGGAGATCTGGAGCACGCAGCGCAGGCACCTCCGCTGCATCCAGGACCCTGCAGGAGTGGAGCTCTACACCCAGATAGGGGAGATCACCAAAGGTGGGGTGAAGCTCCCCATCTACAGATGTGCAAGAGGCTCCACCTTCCTTGAATCATTCCACCGGCACCTGTGCCGCTTCATTCCAGGTGAGCAATTTTCCATGATAGTAAAGCACACACATGTACAGCATTACAAAAACATTGGTCTGATTGTAAAGAAACATTCAGGGGTCATGGATCATTAAGGAACATTGGACATATCAGTAACTGCTGAACCTTAATGTTAACTAGATTTACCACATTGTGTTACACGGTATGACTGCTGCAGTGTGCTGTGAAGTTCAGTACAAAGGAAATTGTAGAATTATGGAATGAATGCTGATGCTAGTTCCAGTCATAAGTATGCTACAACATGCAAATACACAGCAGTGCACTAAGGAACATTCAACTTCCATAAACAACAGTCTTATTCTCTTAGTATCAGTGCGCATCAGCAATATGAGCTAATGAGTAAGGCTTTAGTACAGAGAATATCTAAAATGCGCAGACTACAACCCAAATTCTGAAATGGCTGGGATGTGTAAAATGGTCATAAAGACAGAATGCAGTGACTTCAGAATCGCACAAGCCAATATTTTATTTGCAATAATTCAAAAATTAAACATTTGTATTTACATAATAGCCCAATTAAAAAAAGGATTTCTGCTACAGGTCTCCTTAATGTTGGGACAGGGACAGAATTACCTGTTCTTTCCTGTTGCCCATTGTCTCGAGGGTAGTATATTTTGCTTTCCTTTTACATTGTGCCTTTCAAAACATGCCTGCTGCCCATACCATGTGCATTAATACACCCCATACCATCAGCAAAGTTTGATTTTGAACTGAACACTAATGACACACTGGTACGTCTTTCTCTTGTTTAGCCCAGAGGACATGATGTCCATGATTTTCAACAAAAATGTCAAATTTTGACTGGCCTGATCACAGGACATTTTGCCACAGTCCATTTTAAATGGTCCGCAGGACATGACAGCGCTTCTTTAGCATGTTTACATATGGCCCTTTTTCTTAAATGAGTTAAAGTTGCAGTCTGTGGATAGCATGGTTAAATGTGTTTATGGACAATGGTTTCTGGAAATAGTCTGGGACCCATTTAGCAATGTCAGTATCTGAAACATGCTTGTTAGAGCCTGTGCAGACCACCAAAACCAAAAGGTCTTTGGCTTTTATCCTTGTGTAGAGCTGTTTCAGTTTTTATTTTAGTTTTTCTCAGGGATATTTTGCACTGTTGATGAGATCTGCAAAGCCTTTGCCATGTGATGTCTAAAGAATGCCACAATTTCATGCACTCTTTAACAGATTGGAGAGCCTCTGCCCATCTTTTCTGCTGCCAGTCTGCATCTCTAAAACATTATTTTTATAGCTAACCATGTAACTGAGCTGATTTCAACTGGCCTCCAACCTCTGTAAGCAGGTTTTGTAAAATTTTGTTCAATAGGGGGCAAATTCCCTTTATGCTGAAATTCATAGCACACTGCGGTGGTCATATCATGTACCACTATGCGGTGCATCTAGTTTACAGTTGGGGTCGTACTTACATGGTCATTGACATAAGTGAAGACAGACATGTTTGCTTCTCTCTCCTCACACTAACTGTGCTGCTCTCCTCTGTGTTTTTAGGTGTATCTGCTAGTGACTTGCGCTATCAGGTGTACCTGCTGGAGGGGCTGGTACGGTGGAATGAGAATCACAGTGAGCCATCAGTGGATGGAGGTCAGTGCTCTGTGCCACATTGCCTCAGTCCACAGCTGCAGCACAGTTTCAGCCAGCTGTGTCAGGAGTTTGGTCTCTCACTGACTGAACCATACAGGCAGCCCAGAGAGTACACAGGTAAGTGGCAGCACTATATCTAACAGTCGCTTTCACAGTGTATTAACAGTATGTACTTAATGTATACATGCCCATCACTAAAGGGTTCATTATGCTTATGTATTATGTGGCCCCACAGTTGGATTGCCGGAAACAAAAAAAAAAAAAAACATTCAAAGTTTTACGACGGGTCCGACACAATGTTGTGGTACAAACTTATATTAAAACAAACAGCCTGTAGTTTAATGTCAGATGGTAGACACAATTGCATTACACCCAAGTCATTATTGTTTTAAATTATCCCACAAATTATTCCATATTCTGTTTGTAAAGTTATTGTGAGATGTGCTTTTAGTTCAGTCATGTCTTAACATTGACTAACACACTGTTACACTGCACTTCATAATGTAGATACACTAAAAGGCACTGTTAAGATTAAATTACATTACACTTAGCAGACGCTTTTTATCCAAAGTGAATTACAGGAGAGAAGGACATTCCACCTCAGGTAACATACGAAATTACATGGTGTGTAAAAAATGTGTAGCTGTTTCTGAGCTCAGGTCAAACACTTTGCTGCTGGTGGTTGGTGGTTCGTGTAATTCCCCTGTCTGTGTGTTTCATTTTACACATTTGTGTGTGTGTTTGTGCAGGGGAACTCATTGGAGTGGAGTACTTGTACTCCCAGATGGGTGCTGTGCTGCAGCAGGATCTGGGTGATCCAGACGTTCATGATGGAACAGACGAGGCTGAGAAGGAGTGGAGCAATGGCAGCTTTGAAGAGTTTGAGGAGCAGCTGGAGGAGATCGGCCTCCTGGAACAACACTACCACGCTCTTCTCCAGACATCAGAGCCCAGCGGTGAGCCCGCCACAGCCACTGCTGCTGTTGCTGTTGCTGAAGCCTTAAAGTCCCACTTGAGATCCCTTCACCCATCTCCATCTTGTGGCAGTGATGGTGGCAACCCTGGAATGGAGATGCAGGAGGTTAAAGAGAAGGAGAAAGAGGAGGAGAAGGTGAGTGCACGGCCACCTGTGTTCACATGCACTATGTGTGCACACCTAGCTGTTGACATGCGGTAAGAGGGTAAGTTGGTATGTGCTTTCATGAGCCATCTCTGTGTGTTTCCTTCAGGACGTAGTTGGACCAGACGGTCAAGGTGGCTACCATCACACTGTTGCCCTGGCACAGGCCCTCATGGCTTTACGGAACCAGGCCTTCCTCAGCCAGCATGAGGCCATCCAGATCATCGCTCTCTGGCAGAGGATGACAGAGCGGGACAAGGCAGTGGGTGACCTCAAGACTGGCCACCAGTGCACTCCTATGCCAGGGGTGGATGTCCTCAAACGGTAAGCCGTTATACAAATACCATGTATTACGGTATCAATATTTTGAGCACCCACATTGACATTGTCTTTGTCTCTCTATCTCTGCAGCACCATTTTGGGCCAGGCGGCTCAGTCCCCAAAGCTCAGCAGGGTCGTGGAGGCCATCATCCTGGAGCTGTGCCGCCTGCACATCCATGAAATAAATACCATCCCGCCTCGTTGGGACTCCGTCATGAGGCATTATCGTCAGATTCAGGAAAATGTCCTGAACTGTGTCACCCTCATGGCGAGCACGAGAATGCAGCTGTTCGTAGTGAGTAAATGGACCCTTACGCTATGGTGAGTCATGACCCAGTTGTGCTTAAATGGCCACCATTTGAGCTTTATTACGTTGCATATGGTGTGTTTTACTTATTTGTATTATATACAAGCCTATTGTAGTTTTTGCTATGTCTATATTATGTTTTGTCATCATGTTTTATTCTCCTGTCTATAAGATGTTTAATGCTCACTATGGACCTAGGCAGCACTGCAATTGCAAATGCTGTGTGTGCAACCTGTACATGTGGTTTTTGACAATAAAGGTGACTTTGACTTTGATGACCCTGGCCTTTTCACACAGTTATATGGTTATAGTATTAGCAGATGCTTTTCTCCAAAGCAACATACAACACCCATAAGCACCACATTAGGAACAAAAGCAATTGGCAACATTTTCTAATATAACAACAGTAATTCAGGAAAAAACGTTTTACCATAACTTACAAGAGCTTTACTTTAATGAAACTGAAATGATACTTGTCTTAATACCATGTCTTTTTCAAAACAATTTTGCACCAAGCATAGACTGTGGGCCCGTGATCTTTTTTTTATTCTGGTTTGTTCTGATTTAGATTTTATGTAATTTGTGTCATTTTGTTTGTTGTAAGACGTAAATTTACATTTAAAAATGATCGACATAAACTGTAGTTATAATCAGAAACAGTTGGCCGATTAAAATAAAAGGCTGATAATTTCAAAAAAATGTTTTTTTAGGTACAACCAGAGGGGCAGAGCGATGATGAGGAAGACCACCACCACTGCGGTTCCAAAGGCCAGCCCACCCCAGACATCAGCAGCCCCCCTGCCTGCCCCAGGGACTGTGCTGCAGCAGCCCAAGCACCCACACCAGCCTCTCCAGCGCCACTCTGCGGATGCGTCTGGTCTGAGTCCCACCGTCACAGGGCCACGGGCCAACAATACCATAGTCACCACTGCCAGTGCCCTTACCTCTACCTCCGCTACCCATGCTGCCCCAACCACCTACGGCATAACCACCTCCTCATCCACTGCCAACCCAACCATTAGTACCACACCAAACACCAGTGCCAACCCATCCAAAGGAATAGAATATGACTGCAGGACTGAACTAAGCGCATTACCAATCTTAAATTGCAAAGAAGAGACTTTGCCAGTGCAAATTAAACAGGAAGATGAATCTGATGTAAAAGAATCTCCAAGTAAGTTGCAGAGTGTGGAATATGGCTTGGAAATTACCACTTTACCAATTGTGATCTGCAAACAAGAAGAGATTTTACCAGTGCAAATTAAAGAGGAAGGTGGGTCTAATTCAAAAGAATCGGATGATGGCGATACTTCTGTCAGTAATCTGCCAAGTATGGAATATCAGTGTGAGACTGAAATGAGCGAATTACCAGCCTTGGTCTGCAACAAACAAGAGATTTTGAAGGTGCGGTTTAAAGAAGATGAATTTCATTTAACCCTCCTATTATCTTTGGGGTCAATTTGACCCCATTCAATGTTTAACACCTCAACAATACACCAAGTATATATTTTTTTTGCTTCATCCTTGATGACTTTTCCTAATTAAGGGGGGAGAACTGGGTAAACATAAAATTAGCAAGATAATATGTTTTCAATGTCCTGTATGCATGTTGTACGCATCCGTGTTCCTTGGGGTCAATTTGACCCCAAACTGTTGTAGCTGCATAAAACATATACAAAATATCCACATTTTGCACATACATGTTTAAGTTGTTTTAGATCACATTAAGGTGATCAAAACATGCAGTTTTATAGTCTTCAGACAGGTTTCCTCTGTTTATGGCCCTAACCTAACACTAATCATTTTGATGACATGGGAGAGGGGCAAAACAATTTCCACAAGAACCTTGAGGCAATGGTGGCCATGCGCTTAGGGTAATGGGTAACCAGCGGTAGTACCACTGAGGTACTTGGAGCATGGTACTGTCCCACACACTGCTCCCTGGACAGTGCTGTCATGGCCATACAGCCAATATACTAAATGAGGAAGTTCCGTCCCCATTCATTTCAATGGGAAATGGTAGGCTAGTCAATTCAGCCAAAATTGAGCAATTTTCTGATGTTTCAAAATGGAGATTCTGATTCTCATTCATCCAGGTCATAGTACTCAAAAGTTCTACGTTGTAAGCAACTGGATTTCTTTTTGAAGCTTGAAATTGTGTCTGTTTTTCCCGGGGTCAAATTGACCCCGAAGACAATAGATGTTACTATTCATGATGACCACAACCAAATTTATTTACAAATGTTACAAATAACAGAAATTTGTATTTAGAGGTACTATGCATCCATTGAAATACCAAAAATATCTTTCTTTCCATTTTTAGATCAATCAGTAAGATTTTATGGCTATTTCCATATTTTTCCATAATCATGAAATACATCATGGATGTATGTGGTGTTTATGGGGGCTACGTTATTTTTAAAGGGCTTTTTTTTTGGTCCTCAACAAAGAAATATAGTAGTACCTCACACACAAACCAATAACCAAGCCCAATATTTTGAATTATGCACATTTTAAGGAGATTTAAATGGCTGGGGTCAAATCGACCCCAAGGATAAAGGATGTTACAAAATTTGAGGGTAACAGGAGGGTTAAGGGAATGTCGTCAAAACCACACTTCTACAGGTAAGTTGCCAAGTTCTTTTTTAAGTGTTTTTGATTGTTAATGTAGTGATTGACTTTAATTTGTGTTTGCTTCAGTTAGCCTCCTGATTTGTGTGTATCATTTTACATTTACCAATATGCAAACAACCACAAACATGCAGTATAAAACATTGTACAATGTTGTATGCTAAACAGGAACGAGTTGTACATTAAATAGATTTGTGATTAAGTATGAACATGTATTTTTTACAGAAACTACCCAGTGGATCTGTTTTAACAAAACCAATGGAGAAAGTCCTGAAGCTCTTCCCACAATCTCAGAGCTTCGAAAACATGAACTGACTCATACTGGAGTGAAACAATACCCTTGTTCTTTATGCGAAAAGGTATTTTGTCGTATGAGTACTCTGAAAAATCACCAGAGGATTCATACTGGAGAATGGCCATATCAGTGCTCTCATTGTGGAAAGACTTTTAATGTAAGGGAAAAACTCAGAAGACACATGAGGACTCATACTGGGGAAAAGCCTCATCAGTGTTCTCAGTGTGACAAAACCTTCGCTCAAAGTGCTCACCTGTCAGTTCACCAAAGAATTCATACTGGGGAAAAGTCATATGTGTGTTCTGTGTGTAACAAGGCCTTTTCTCGCAAAAGTAAGCTGAAAATTCACCAAAGAATTCATACTGGGGAAAAGCCATATCAATGTTCTCATTGTGGCAAAGCATTTACATTCCATAGTAATTTAGCAGCTCACCGGAGGATTCATACTGGGGAAAAGCCATATATGTGTTCTGAATGTGGCAAGACCTTTCCTTGCAGTGCTAAGCTGAACATTCATGAAAGAGTTCATACTGGAGAAAAGCCATTTAAGTGTTCACAGTGTGACAAGTCCTTTAGTAACAGTGGTAATCTGAAAGTTCACCAAAGAATTCATACTGGGGAAAAGCCATTTACGTGTTCTCAGTGTGGCAAGAGCTTTAGTAACAGTGGTTATCTGAAAGTTCACCAAAGAATTCATACTGGGGAAAAACCATATCATTGTGATCAGTGTGAAATGGCTTTTGCAAATTCATATGACCTCAACAGACACAAGAAAAAGCTACATCACTAATCAACCTTTCGGAAATGTTAAGTCAAATTCTGGGTCAGATTTATTCAGAACACTGATAGTGGAGGAGCCAGTTTACGGATATGGTATTAAAACATTATTTTAACAGGGTTACCGTTCTTTTTAATTACTTGCCATGACGTGTACATGTCAGGAAACAGGTGGAGGAAATAATTTAGGACTCTTTAGGACACTTACTGACACCAAACCTTAAGGGAAATACGAGCAGTATCTTTCTTCACACAGTCACTGCCATAAACTACTGACCTGACCTGTTTTTCATGTACATTTTTATTTAACCAAAATATTATGTCTGTTATTAAATAACTGAATTTTAGAGATGGAACATTATTCACATTTACATGCTGTGTATTAATAGTGCTTATTGCATGCATACTGCTTATTGACTTGTGTATATACATACATTTCAATACATTCCTATATGAATCAAAGTCCTTGTGTGTGTCAATATACCTGACCAATAAAAGTTGGTTTAGAGTCTGTCAGGATTTTGCGGGCCAATTTTGAGATAGTTGCGGCCTAAAATACCTGATTGTGAAGATTGTTTTCTAAGAGTTGCAATAAAAGAGTTTTTATTGCAATTTTGTTTTGGCATTTTGTTGCAAAAATGTTTTTTAAAAAAGTATATTTTGTAAAGTATATTTTAACAGTAAACCGGCCTAAACACAAAAGGAAATAGGCCTAAACCCCTAAGCCTTAACCTTACCAAACAGAGAAAAGAAAAGATTAAGGATTACACAAAATCTAAAGTCATTGTGCTCAATGCAATAAACGCAACAAAACCCATGCTAATGAAAAGCCATAACAGCCATAACAGTATGTCAAATTCAGAGTCAAATTAATTCAGTTATAGAAAAACAAATAGTTGATGACTTGCCAAGTGTTGTACATCACAGGAAACCAAATCATTAACCCTCTGGAGACTAAGGCCTTTCAGAGACTTTGAGGTTAGTATTTCAATGAACTGTAAACATCTATGCAAAAGTGGCATATATGGTTGTATTCTGAAAAGCCTAACAATAAATAATATGAAAGTAAAGTGAATGTAATACAAACACGTTTTATTTAAATTGAGTGTAAACACAACTGTACAAAAAACAGATTTTAGAAGTCCATTCAGGAACTCCTGAATGTTACTCAAAAGACATACACAAACACCTTATACAGTTGGACAGCTTCCAGCCTTTATTAAAAAGGTAAACAAAAATACAGTTGAAGTAATGACTTAAGTCAATATTGATAAATGAAGATGAATCTTGATTCTTGAGGCAATTTTCACGCTGTTCTATATGCTTCATAGTGAAAAACAAAATAAAAAATGACATTTAAATCACTATGTGGGCTTTTATTTCTTTCTCTTCAGTATTCAAAATGTGTAAAAAAAAAAAAAAAACAGCATCCATTTTCTGGTCAGTAGTGTGGGTTAAGGTCCATTGTTGGATAGGCAGCATCAACAGCCTCCAACCACTCTTTTACCTCTGGGATGTCCATTGAAGAAAGTATGAGAACAGACTGCGCATGCATAAAAATGCCCTCATTTCACACGGCAGAGGGGCAGGGGTGAAATCTGCCCCAACCTCCTGTTTTCATATGTCAGTGGGGAAAGCAAACGGGAGGCCTTTCTAGATGGCTTCAATGGACGTCCTTGCTCCCGAGCACGATGTTCCTCCTCCTCCCGGATTTTCCATCTCCAGGCAGTGGACCTTGCAACTGCGTTAGCAGGAGAGGCACTGGAGGCCGTGGCTGCAGCAGTGGTGGTTGTGGAGGGGGTGACATTTGGTATGGAGCTCTCCTGCACTTCTGATGCTTCTCATTGTCCATTAATTTTTTCTTTTTTTTGTTGGGATGGATCCACTGGGCATTTTCTATTATTAAAGAAAAACATACATACTTAATTACAAATAAATGTCATACATTTCATTTTTTTTTTGTTATTTCAATCTTAAAACATTGCACACTATTTTGAATATTATTGTGGTATGAAGGTGCCTTAACAGGGAACTGCAATGCAAACATAAGATATACAGACACAAGAGTCATGAAGCTGACTAAAGTAAACTAAAGCACAAGTCAATGAACACATCAACACTGAACACAGCATTATCTCACGGCAACTTTAGAACTTACCTATAGAACCATTGTTTGGACCACATTCCCTAAAATCAGACTCATCGTCCTGAATTTGCACAGGCACAATCTCTTCTTTGCAGATGGAAGTGGGTAATGCGCTAATCTCAGTCTTACAGTCAAATTCCATACTTGGCAGCTTACTGATATTAGCATCATTATGACCACATTCCTTTTTCAATCAGACGCCTCTTCCTCCTTAATTTGCACTGCCAAAATCTCTTCTTTGCACTCCACGTTTGGTAATGCAGTTTGCACGTTTGGTAGTTGCATTGTCCATGGCCCTGTGTTGGTGGCAGGCTGACTGGATGCATCTAGATGACCAAAAGCTTGCAAGACCAGTAAAGCTTTACCTATTGCACAGACTTCAAGTGTGCAGACTTTTCTTCCTTTTCATAAATGGTTGTGTGAAAAACTAGCACAAACATCTAACAAGATTTCCTCTGCATAACATTTACCCTCTCCAGATATCTTCATTATGTCCTGCTTGCAGACTTCTTCCACTTCACTTTTCAAAGCAGTGAGAGATTTACTCAGGTCCTCAAAGGACATGTGTGGACTGAGACTGATGCTGGGTGAAGTCTTGGATACAGAGGACTGGATGGTCTGAATACTCTACAAACAGTAGAAAATAGAAACACCAGTTATATACTACAATATGGTGAGTAAAACAGCAAAACATCTGCCAGTGATTAACCTCTACCATTCCTGAAGGTACCTGGAGAAAATGGACAAAATCTTTCTCAGGAAAGAGCTTCTCCAACTCAGCATGTCTTCTCCTCAACTCAGAGACCTCCTGCTCCAGTTTCTCCAAAACATCTTCAGCGTCTTTCACTGCTGCCTTCTGCTGAGCTCTGATGAGCTATTTCACCTCAGAGTGTCTCCTCTCAATAGACTCCAGCAGCTCAGTGAAGTCCACTCACTGTACTCCTCTGCCTCTTGAGCAGATCACTAAATAGAATAGAATAGAATAGGAGGTGCCTACTGGCGGTTCTTTTGAAAGTGTATCAAATGTCACCCATTGATTTCTGAGGTGAGAAATATTTATGCTACCTCTTTGTTTACAGTAGAACGTTTAAGTGATTCCTGACCTGATAAGATGCCACAGTGTCCTGCAACTTCTGCAGTTCCTTCTCTCTTTTCTGAATTCTCTTCAAGAATTCAATCTTTTTCTCTTCTATTTTTTAAATCATCAAAACAAACACTTTACTTAGCCCTGTATTGTAATTCATTAAACAGGTGGCATTACAGATAAGCAGTCTACTAAACAACAATGTACGATATACTTAAAAAGTATTTCACTTGAACAATGTTAGGAATCTGTAGAATATTGTGTCCTTTTTGTAGGTTGTTGTTGTAAATATAATAATTCAGATTGGACATTTTTCTTAGAACAGAAAAATATTTGTTTACTATAATAGACAACTTATTTTCTAGCTTTACGTGGCTCTAATATTGAGTGCTTCTGCTCATTTATGTTCTTTGTAATGACTGTAAATAAAGCTTATTTTTTCTGAGAGACTGGTTAGTTATTGAGACCTTACCTCTCTCTCCTTCCATTCTGCTGCAGCTGAGACTGTATCGTGAACTTTGTGCTTATCCATGATGCACAAGATTACACAATTTTAAGGTCATGTGTGCATTACTATGGTGGGCCTAATATTTACCTTTGCCTGGTAAACCAGCCCCTCGTACTTCATTTCGTTTTGTACAGAGGATTTGGCTGTGTTGTATTGAGAAACATTTTCTGCCAAGAGGTGTAGACTCTACAGAAGTTGAAAATGATTGGATCTGCCTTTTCCCAATCGCTAACGTCTCATCCTGATGAATGCAGAATGGCTATATACCTGTCTACACACTACAATTCAAATGTAGTTAATGTCATCATTTACAAACACTCCCTCTGTTGGCTGATTGGTTAGGCAAGATTCTGCCTGAGAGCACCATGTCAATGTAACAGCCCTCTGTACAAACGAAATAAACTAAGAACAAGGTTTACCAGGCTAGGGCAGCTGTAGCCTAGTGGTGAGAGTTGGTCTTGGGATGGGAGGGTAGCAGGTTTGAATACTTGTCCAGTTGGAGGGATGGGGGACTAAACAACTAGTGCTCTTCTGCACCCTGATCCATGGCTGAAGTGCCTTTCAGCAAGGCATCTATTCAGCTCCAGGGACTGTAACTAAAACCCTGTACCTAAATAACTGTAAGTTGGTCTGGATAAGAGCTGCAGCTAAGTGTAAAGTAATGCATGTGTATACAGTATATTGTTTAATAATCAACTCAAGTTCTTTTATTTGTCACATACAATTTACATGCAGTGAAATGAAAGGAGGGGGGCTTTGCTCTGTGCTGCAGAAGGAAATTCTTTATATAAAAACACAATACATAGTAAATATAATAAATGGGTTAAAAACGTCAAAGGGATACTAGTTAAAAACCTAAGAATACTAAAGTCAAAAGTCAAAGTCAAAATTATTTGTATAGCGCATTTCATACATAAATGCACTTCAATGCGCTTTACACAAATTTTAAAATAGAATACAATTAAAGATTTAAAAAGTAAAATACAATTTAAAATAAAGCAAAACCATTAAAATAATAAGAAGAAGAAGAAGAATGAAAATAAAATAAAAAATAAGACATAAAAATTAAAATTAGGAAAAGGCATCAGAAAAAAGTTTCGTCTTGAGTCTGCTTTTAAAACTCTCTACAGTAGGGGCATTCTTTACATCCTCTGGAAGCTGGTTCCAGAGCTTTGCTGTATAATAGCTAAAGGCTGTCTCACCACACTTTGTTTGTACAGTAGGTATGGTCAATAGATTTCTATCCATGGATCTCAGAGACCTAGATGGGGTATATGGCTGAAACATATCAAGTATGTAACTGGGACCCTTCCCATTAAGTGACTTGAACAGTAGTAGTAAGGCCTTAAAGTCAATCCTGTATCTCACAGTGCAGAGACCTTAAAATTGGGGTGATGTGATCAATTTTTTTTGTTCTTGTAAGAACTCTTGCAGCTGCATTTTGTATTAATTGGAGCTGTTTGATATTCTTTTTGGGAAGGCCAGTGAAGAGGCTATTGCAGTAATCGACTCTACTTGAGATGAAGGCATGTACCAGCTTTTCAAGATCTTGCTTAATATCTTATAATATCTTAATATCATATCTTACTAGTTAAAAACCTGTTTTGAGAAGGTTCATTTTTGACAATGGAACATTATGGAAAACATTAGCAATTTACAGTGACCATAAATTTTGGATTTCTTTCTTCTGTTAGCTTACTTTCTAGGCGTTTGTGGTTATGCTTCATGTGTTCTTTCATATCTGCAAAATGTTTAATACCTAAGTAAGTTACCAACTTGACAGCCACCCCAGAAAATAATAGAACCATACCTCTTTTAAAGGCAAATACACTGGTAATGTATGGTGATGCACATTGATGTAGTCTATCTTTGGAAAGAACCACAATGGTTAAAAGAACAATGAAAAAATACACTGACTTTTATTGGATGTTCAGTAGAATGTTCAGTTAAGACAGTATATCATTAAGTAAGGTGTAAGGAAAGTATAGGTCATGTCAGGATGGTTCAGAGATTGGCTCTCATCAATGATGGGACACAGAATTCAAGTCACATTACAGCTGGAGTTTGCACATTTTGAGAGCACTGGCACAGACCTTAAGAAAAAGAACGATAACAAAAACCATGACCACTAAGAAAAGATCTTCTTTTAGTGAGTTGCCCTTCAGGAAGGTGAGCCATGTCGTCTTCTTTTGCATGCTTTTTGCCATCTTCTTTTCCATTTCTGCCTTCCTGACCTCATCAACTACTCTGCGCCACTCCAGCCCTCTGTCACTCAGTTTCCTTTCGTTGTTTCTGGTCCACATCTTGCTGGGGGTCGGTTCTCTGAAGGTCACGGCTCTAGTGGCATCTTCTGCTCTCAGGGGAAGAGAGCTCCAGAGATTGTTTGCCTCTACAGTCTTGCGGTTCCTGTGGATCTTGCGGATCCTATCTTGTCTGGTCTGTTCCTTCTCCTGCTGGAGGCGGTAGGCCTGCAGACAGGCTCTTTCCCTGCTCAGGGCTGCCTGCCTCTGCCTCAGCCTCTGCTCCTCGCTCATCCATTTGTTGTTAGTGTCTGGAGCTGCCTTTCTCTTGAACAAACGGCTACACCAATGAGCCAGAGCCTTTCCCAGTGTCTTCATTTGCTTCTTCTGTCCGTTGTCCTGTTTCTTATGCATCTTGTTTTCTTCATCTCTTTCTGTCATGAGCTGTGAGATGTCAGTGTTTCTCCACTTCATCATCCCAGCATTGCCGTGTTTGTACTCTCCTTGCCCCTGCTCATCATCAGGCTTGTCAGGTTGAGCAGAACTGCACAGGCAGCACGCGAGGAGTACAACTTGCCATCCTCGTCCAGCGGCCTTTCCACTCCTCACAGGCCTCGAACCATCCTGGCAATCCCCCCCTCCTCCTTCTTCTTCTGCCATGACGGGCTTCACAGCCACGTCTCTGACCTATCTCATCAACTTCACACTAATCTGGACAGAAAATGGAGTAGAGAAAGATAGATGGAAGAATCAGAGAAAAGTTTTATCCAATAGTTTCTTTATAAACAGTTTAACCTACATGAGCCTTGTGACCCTGTACGATTATAGTATCACTAAGCAATCAGAAAATTTGGTTAACTTTGTCTTATGTCTTTAAATCTGTGATCTGTCTATATACTTGTCCAGATATCAACATTTAAAGTCTTTTTAACATTCAACATTTTAACTTTTTTTAGTCTTTTTGCAACTAAATGAATATGAACGAGTTATGCATTCATCAAGGTAGTATTTCCGTATGTTTTTTTGTTAAATATCGCTACATTTTATCTTACCTCAATGTAATGTAGCACGCCGTTTTCCAGTCGTATAACTGTCTGTTTCATTCAGAAGGTTACGGTGGTTTTGTGGAACTTTGCTGACAGTGATGTCATAATGGTTTGGGGGGAAACGGTCTTCTTGACTGTTTTACCAGGCCTACTCACCCCCATTGTTAGTAGTGTATTAATTAATTTGGAGTTTTTTGCTTGACTTGACATCGTTTGGTCCGGAAAAAAACATCAACTCAACCGGTGTTCAAATGTTCAAATTGTTAGCCTAGCAATGTCATTAAGGTTTCTGTTTGATTTCTGCGATTTCAATGAATATTTCTCGGTCTTATTTCTAAATGCAAAGTGCTGTAAACAAAAAAAAAACAATGCGAAGTACAGACGATATAATTTTTTATTCAATTACCTTGCTGATGTAGCCTGCGACCTGTAAAACATACAATTCCATCTTATTTCCACCAGGTGTCACCTCAAGGCAGTTAACTATAGTATAGAGATACAAGGCTTTAGTTCAGTTGACCCCTTTACAAGGATAATTTTAACCTAACATGTTACTCCCTAGTACATTGTATGTTGTATGGCTTTTAAAATGCACATTGTAATTTTGTAGTTTGCTAACTTAAATATGCACCATTGTTTGGTAGATAACAGAGATTAGGCTGTTTTTGTTATCACTCACAGACCAGGCAAGTCTGGTTTTGGACCCACAAGTAGACTCACAGAAATCTTTCATTGACGGGTTTTTTAATAATGGAAAACACAGGCCAAAAAAAAAAGATAGAGGCATGGCAACTAGAACAGTTCAAAAACAAAGCAATGAATTCAGAACAAAAATCATACAAAGAATTCTCACCTCAGTTTAAGCAAAGACAACACTTTAAGTAACAACAATCTTCCAGCAAAGCTTGGTGCTGCTATTTAATATAAAAGGTTTGAGCAGATGTACGAGGCAATTTTCAAAAACAGATCCCAGGATAATCGACAGGTTGATGAGTTGATGTTTAATACTTACTGGGGGGCAGCCATTACCTACGGGTTAGGGCTTCAGGCTTTAAACTGAAGGGTTGCCGATTCGACTCCTGACCAGAAGATCATGCCTGAAGTGCCCTGGGCAAGGCACTTAACACCTCACTGCTACCTGGGTGCTGTCACAGGCAGGTAGCCCACTGCTCCAGGTTAGTGTGTGATTCACAAAGACAAATTTCCCTCAAGGGTTAAAACAAGTAAATCAAAGCGGGTCCCCCTACGGTATAAAGAGGGACCATATAATGGTATGAAATTGTAATGACCTAACTGAAAATATACACATAACTGAACCTGACAGTGTTGATCAGTAGAGCTGATGATGGTGATCTCTATTTACATTAGTGTCATTACACTCACAATTCAAACAGCAGCCGAGTTCCTCCTTTACTCTTAGACAAAGCTCTAGAGGTGACCATATGGAGAAGAGAGTCTATCCGCCCTGAACGGACCCTTTCTGGCCTGTTCATGGTAATTTTCCCCTTACCTCAGGAACAGGCTCCAGTGAGTCCTTAAATTCTAAAGTTGTCAGTAGGGTTATTTAAATATACACCATTTACTGTGATACTGCTAACACGTTTTTGTGTTTTTACAAAACCTAATCTTGGAGACATTCAAGAAATTGTTAACTCTTTGTAATCTTTTTTTGCATCATTTTATTTCAGTGTTGTCTGTATACGCATCAAAGAGCAGAGTAATTGTTCTGTTTGAGTAATACGTGTAGTTGTTTAAATAATCAAAGTTTACCTTCACTCATCACACGTTCAATGTATTATTTTTTGCAATGTCCCCTCCCCTCTAAAAACAGTAGCTGGTTCTACAAAGTACCATCTAAACATTGCTGTAGCTCAATTTAACTGCTTATTCTGCAAGTTCAGAAGCTTACAACTACAAAAGCTGAGGTAAGGATGTGAAACATTTACCGATGCCATTACACTGAAATCAGAGTTGTAGACAATAGCACTGGCAGTCAAACATAGTTGAGCACTTGATCATGCACATCACATACACTAAGAAGACCAACAAACCATGTGAAATCAAGTTAATTTATTTATTGGTAAAATGTCAGGCAGCAACGAAGTGAAGGAAATCTTCAAGCATATTTCTGTTGGAGCAGCCTGGTGAGTTGTGGGGTTGAGACTAGGAGATTCTACAAGACAACATTAACAGTCATCAAAACAATCTGAATTGAAATCCCATTACAGCATACTATGGCAGCACAGTGTCCAAGTTTGGGCAGAGGTGATCTGGTTGTGGACACAAGAACTACATTTTAAAACCAAATAGTCGTAGCTTCACTACTCAAGTATAACAAGAGTTGCATAAACATACCTAGTGCAGATTGTCACCTGTCGCATCGGTTTGTGCAGAAGTCGTCTGGTTTTGGGACTGAGGCGCTTGGGTGGTGACCACGTAATCATTCAGTTCACCTTGAAAGGTTCAAAACCCATACAGTAAACGTTGAATCTATTCCAGAGATCCACGATAACCATTGAGTGAAAAATGCAGCCTACGATTACCTGTAATTTCCATATGGACAGAGGTTGTCTGGTTCTGAGTATTTGGTGCTTGAGTGGTGATCGGATCATCCTCCTTTGGCTCACCTTGACATATCAGTGCAATGGACAGCCAAAAAGTTAGATTGAGGAAACAAAAAACGAACTAAACCACATTACAACTACTATGGTGGCAACTCAATCAACTTTGGATTCCCCAAATGGGAATCAGTTAAAATATAACCTGTAGGCATCCTTTATAGCAGAAATCTAGAAACCATGACAAATTCACAGGTAGTATGGGCCTTACCAGTAATGGTTGTGTGAGCAGGCACAGTCTCATTTTGGGCAAGCCCTGTGGTGGACTCCACTGCATCTTCACTCACCTCACCTTTAAAACAGCAACATATTTGCAACTCAACGAATACGCCAACCGCTTCATAAACATACAACGCAATTGGTGGAGACCAACCTTTACCTTCAGTTTGGGCAGAGTTGGTCTGGTTTTGGGACTTAGGCGCTTGGGTGGTGACCACATCATCGTTCATTCCACCTTGAAAGGTTCAGCCATACAGTAAATGTTGAATCCACGAAAAACATTGCGTGAAACGCAGTCAACGATACATTACCTGTGATTTCCATTTCGACAGAGGTTGTCTGGTTCTGAGTATTTGGTGCTTGAGTGGTGATGGGATCATCCTCTTCTGGCTTACCTTGACACATCAGTGCAATGGACAGCCAAAAATTATATATGGAGAAAAACACCTAAACCACATTACTAAAGGTGTTCTGACATGGTGTTGTGGTGGCAACTCCAGCATCAACTTTGTATTTAACAGATTCCCATTTGGGGAACCCAAACTATAGGCACCCTTTATAGCAGAAATCTAGAAACCATGACAAATTCACAGCTAGCATGGGCCTTACCAGTAATGGTTGTGTGAGCAGGCACAGTCTCATTTTGGGGAAGCCCTGTGGTGGACTCCACTGCATCTTCACTCAACTCACCTTTAAAACAACAACAAGATATTTAGTACTAAACAAATACACCAACGGTTTCATGAGCATACAATGCATTTGGTAGAGACTGTAACCTTCAGATTCAGTTTTGGCAGAGGTGGTCTGGTTTTGGGACTTAGACGCTTGGGTGGTGACCACGTCATCATTCATTCCACCTTGAAAGGCTTACAATAATGGTAAATGTTTAATCAATTTCAGAGATCTATGAACAGCATTGCGTGAAAAATGCAGCCTACGATACATTACCTGTAATTTCCATTTGGACAGCGGTTGTCTGGTTCTGAGTATTTGGTGCTTGAGTGGTGATGGGATCATCCTCCTTTGGCTCATCTTGACATCAGTGCAATGTACAGCCAAAAATTATACATGGAGAGAAAAAAAAAAAAAAACCACATTACAACTACCACGGTGGTTCTGACATGTGGTGGCAACACTAGCATCTTCAACTGAATTAACTTTGGATTCCTCAAAAGGGAATCAGTTAAAATACTAACTATAGGCATCCTTTATAGCAGAAATCTAGAAACCATGACAAATTCACAGGTAGTATGGGCCTTACCAGTAATGGTTGTGTGAGCAGGCACAGTCTGGTTTTGGGGAAGCCCTGTGGTGGACTCAACTGCATCTTCACTCACCTCACCTTTAAAACAACAACATATTTACTATTCAACAAATACACCAACCGTTTCATGAACATACAATGCATTTTGTAAAGATCACAAAAAACCCTCCTTGGACTACAAAAACATTAAACTGCCTCATTATGAGACCAAATTCAAAGTCTACAAAACTGTGATCATACCCTTTGGGGGAATCTGTCCTTTGGCTGGAGGGCATTTAACTGGAGAACTGAAAACTGAGACCAAAATGGTGAAGTTATTCAAAAAAATAGCCTGTGTGCACAATTCTCATGACAAACCATGACATAGAAAATTCATTGTAAAACCACTTACCATCACACACTAATACATTAACCAAAACGATCAAAGGAATAAGGAACTGCATGATGCTGAAATTACGATGAAAACTATCACCAACAAGCACAACAAACTCCAAATCTCTGTTGCCCCTTAAATAGAGCCCTACTCTTCGCACTGCAGCTTCATGCTCGTTAAATATGCTGTGGGTGTCCCAGCTGAGACTCGTTAAGGAAGACGAGGATGGTGAATAGAACAGATCCAAGTTTTTCCTGCACAAATCAAGGACAGAATTACAGCTGGACTGAATAATGTACATACACTGCACACTATGCTATGTGTACTATCTATAAATATATTTACCAGTACCATGGAAACAAGCTGGTTACACTAGATAATGCATATATAACATGTTACACTTATGAGTGTTTAGTTAAAGTTTGGATGTTGCATGGAAATTCTGTAAGTCAGCTGACATTAGTACGGAGTTTTAAATCAGGAATTTAAACTCATATGTCATTCCAAACACTCCCTAATCCATGACTTGGTGGTACCTTGTTGGACTGTCTTAATGTGTAAGCCAATACAAAGAAAGAGACTGAAGCAGAACTGAAACATCATTGAACTTAGGCCTCACTACTGCTGAGGTGATAAAGGATGAATGATGTGTTACATGCCTATTTACAGGATGTGGGAAGTAGTTGTGATGTAAACGCTTTCTTCTTTGGGATAAATCAGAATTCTGATCTATTTTTCCTAAAATTCTTTCAGTATAAAACCATTTTAAGATCTCACGTTGATCTCAGATTGGACTTATAATGGGCATTGCTAGACACTTTTGACTGCACTATTTTATGTACAACCTTTTAAAGTTTTGTATTTCATGTAGTATACCCTGCTTACATATATGTACAATACTTATCCACTTGATCCAGATCCAGCTGTCATTCCTGACTTCATTAGTGCAGGAAAAACTTGGATGGGAATTTCCGTTGGTTCACCATCCTCGTCTTACTAAACGAGTCTCACCTGTGAAACCCACAACATTGTTAATGAAGATGGGGCCACAATGCTAAGAGTAGGGCTCTATTTAAGAGGCTCGATGTTTGATGTGCTTGTTGTTGATGTTTTTCATCATGGGTTTTATAACAAGATCTGTTGTTGTCATTTTGCTCAGTGTGTTTGTTTTAATGGTAAGTGACTATAATTGAACAATTGTAGCCCAAAATGTTTGTAGCCCTTTTGCTTTTTTTGTATATCTTGACACTTTGTTTTTAGTTTTCAGTTCTCCGGTTGGCAGACACTCTCCAACCAAAAAGTCATCTTCACATGGTACTGTATGTTCACTCTTTTGCTTTTGGACTTCTTACACTGTTCAAGGAAATGAAGATTTTTATGTTCAAGGATTAGTAGTGAGGTCTAAGTTTTTTGGGAAAGTCGGCTAAAGTCAAGTTTTTGTAATGTGCTGTGGTCAGTTTAAGAGTTTTAAACGCTTTAGTGTAGTTGTACCTTAGCAGCATGCTGTGCATACACGGGCTCTGAGGGCATCGGCTAAACTTGATCGATCGATTGGTGCTTGTACTGTAGATCATGACTTCCTTCTGCCTATAAAGATTAAAAATAAACCTTGAATGTTTTTAGACATAAAGAAGGAGGGCTCTTAGTTGTCTTGGTTGGGTGTGGTCATGGAATATTTCTTTTTTTTCTTTCTCCCGAATCGCCACTCCACTTGCGTGGTTGCAAAGGGGCTTTGCTCCCTGTTGAGCAGCGGTGCTGAGCAGTGCTGTGCCGGGCATTTCTCAGGGGGGCGCACTGCCCCCCGTAGCCACGCCCCTGACACACAAACTCCTGGTAAAGATACACACGCACATGCATACACTGCATTGAAAACATTGGTAAGGACACATGCACATTCTTACTACAAATAGGGACACCATTGGTGAGGACACACCTACACACACACACACACACACACACACACACATGTAGCAGCAGCAGCTGGGGTTTCTCCTGTTGTCAGCGTGAGATTACATAAAACAGTCAGGGCATTGGATGTGGTTGTGTAAAGTAAAGGCATGTGGCTGCCCTGTCCTTATGGCTACTCCGAAACACACACACGCTGTCCAAACGAGCACACACACACACACACACACACACACACACACACGAATGACCCTCTGTGTATACAAACTCTCCCAAAAACATCTTTAAGCTCACATAGTATGACTTATTACAGCATTTTCATAAACATACACGTCATTTTCTTGAGAACATGGGGTTCTGTGTGTGTGTGTGTGTGTGTGCCTCCATTTGTCCAGGGTTCATCGTGTGGCAGAGAACACCTTCGGCATCCTTGCACACCGCTGGAGATGCATGTTGGGGACGATGCAGCAGGACCCAAAATAGATCAAGATCATTGTCATGGCAGCCATATGCCTGCACAATCTGATGAGACTCCGCTGTCCTGACTTGCAGAACAACGACGTGGATCAAGAAGATGTATATGGCAACCTCATCCCCGCGGCATGGAGAAATGACAGAGTTCTGCAAGAGGCAACTTGCCAAATCGTGAGGGCAAGACAATCCGAAGCTACCTGAAACACTCCAATGGGCACTTTTGCCACAGCACCCTCCAGTTAACAAAATTCTTAGTGCACATCCTAGATCCAGGTAACCTGGTAAACCAGTCCTACGTACTTCACTTCATTTTGTACAGAGGATCTGGCTGTGGTTTCATTGACACGGTTGTCTCAGGCAGCATCTTGCCTGACCAATCAGTGAACAGGGACAGATACGACCAGACATGGCGATTGGGTTAAGCTAGGTCCAACCGTTTTAAATTTCAGCAGAGCCTACACCTCCAGGAAGAAATTGTTTACTGATTGGTCAGGCAAGATGCTGCCTGAGACAACCATGTTAATGAAACCACAACCAGACCCTCTGTATGAAATGAAGTCCAATTGCAGGAAAAGCATATCAAAACTGAATACAAGTAAGATGCGTTTGCACACTTGAAATCCTGTTTTAATCTTTTATTGGCAGAGAAGGATGTTTCAACCATTGGGGTCGGACTAGTCCACCCTACCAATAACACAAATAGGGCAAAACGGCACTAACTAACACCCTGCCATGTCCTCTACCAGAGACATTCCTGGTCAGTCTTATGCTTACCGATGGGCAATGGGACCCCTCGATGAAGTTTGAGTTTCAGCCTGCACATCACAGGACATTTTTGATTTTTGGAGTTGGATTTTGTTTCTCTGTCCTTTAGAAGGATTATTTGAGTTCCTTGGCTTGTATTCCGTTAAATAAAGCTGCAGCATGAATAGTACAGTTTCTGGTGTGTTTTTCTACTGTAAAAAATATAATATAGAAATATGGGACACATTTTATGTGCTTATATCTCAGATTATAAAAATGATAAAGTAGCAGATATGTTTGTTGTTAGGCTGACATTCAGGAGTTTTTGATACATCAGTTCATTTCGCTGCAAATTAAAGATGTCTTGTGTAAGGGTAGATTTTTATTTATTTATTTATTTTTAACAAGAACACAGCCAAGAATGTTTCAAACTATAAGCCTAAAATAAAAATTATGAACAAGTCATTAAACTGTCAATAGAAACATTTTAAACATAAAAGTTGTGAAATATAGGGAAGCTGTCCATGATTAAAATTTGTGGTGCAGTCTCTTCATGAATATGAGCCCAATCCAAAGGAATTCGTTCTTCCCCACACCCGTAAGATCCTGTGATAATGGCACAGACTTTAAAACAAATTGCCTGTATGGACTAGAGTAAGTGTAAAAATAAGGGGAAAAAAGTGAAAAACAGGATTATTGTTGCTGGGTAAAATACTTTATTTAGGATGTTTATAGTAAAACAAAATATGATGATATGCAGTATATTTATTCAGCTACCTAATAATCAAAATTATCCAACAAGCCAATAATGACCCCCTAAATTAGTCCCAACTGATATCAATATAAAGCACCCCACCCCACCACCACCACCTTTTTAATAAGAAATGTAAAGAAAAGACAGGGTGCTTGCTCTTTTTCCAAATTAAAATTCCAGACCTTTTCCATACTTTTTTAAAACAGATTTTTTTCCCCCCCCAAGACCTTGACTTTATGTACTTGTATACTTGCGTGCTTACTGCCTTCTTCACTGGTTAAGAGTGTTTATTAGAAATGTTAAATGTTATAGGCTAATATTCAATGAACAAATGCATTATTCACAGTTAATTGTTTTTACTGAGAATGTTTCAAAACCACAAAATCACAAGTGCATGAATTTCTCATCAAACAAGTATCACAAAGACCAAATTTTATGGCATGTGCTGTGCTTTTAGAGGTCTTTGTGCTGATCGTGCATGACATATTTTGTGCAGTTCCCACCTTCTCGGTCCAAGATATTGGAAAACAAAATCCCAATTTTTGCATTTACCCATATCACTAGGTGGCGCTACACTTTGAGTGTTTATGGGCTGGGTCGATACGTCCCTGTAACACCGACATATCACAAAAAATTCATGTTGTTCGGTGAAACATTCACCGAGTTATTCAGCAAAAACTTTTCGCCGTCTCCCCCTCTTTGATGGACACTGGCACAGCGGGGGGGGGGGGCCCTTGGGAGCCAAAAGCTCCTATTCGCTCAAAAACTTCTAAGGCTACATGCCTACAAAGATTCATCTCCCCCAGAGTTCCAGTGTCCTGGCAATCGTTGACGAAAGGTCGGTGAAAAAAAAAAAGGGAAAAAAGTCTCAACACTATAATGACCGCTTTCGCTAGCTTTGCTAGTGGCAGTCATAAGGTAATAAAAGTGAAGCAAGGGAAAAAATACTGTGATGACATCAGTCTCAAGTCAGACAGCACCACCACCCCTGGGTATCACCACTTAAATGCCCAATACCCAGAACCCAATATTTTTATTCATGAGACAGACATTCTTATGCACTTTTTGTTTTAGGCTTTAAACGCCGGAGGTAGTGCCCATATCTCTAAAACAAAACCAATTCATGCCCCAACTTGTTGGTAAAGCTTTCCATGGAAGTGTAACCAGCACCCTCTAGGGGCAGCATTCCTATTGGTCTTAAACCCATTAACTAGCATAGGCTAGGATCTTTGAAAGAAATCCTTAGACACAACATTGAAAATTACCAAATTTTATAAATTGAGATTTTACAGTGGAATCAAACAATACACCATGACCATTTTCTTAATTTGAGAGAATTGCATGGGAAATTGTAAGGTTTTAGAAAAAGTCTGTTTTTAAAAAAAAAAAAAAAAAGCTGTTCAGTGCAACCAGCCTGTTGCAGACATGCATGTTGCTTAAAACTAGTCAAAGCAATAAAACAATTTTTGGGGAACCTCCCATCTAAAAACAGTAGATGGTACTTCGTAGAACCAGCTAAACATTGCTGTAGCTCAATTTAACTGCTTATTCTGCAAGTTCAGAAGCTTACAACTGCAACAAAAGCTGAGGTAAGGATGGGAAACGTTTACCCGATGCCATTACACTGAAATCAGAGTTGTAGACAATAGCACTGGCAGTCAAACATAGTTGAGCACTTGATCATGCACATCACATACACCAAGGAGACCAACAAACCATGTGAAATCAAGTTAATTTATTTATTGGTAAAATGTCAGGCAGCAACGAAGTGAAGGAAATCTTCAAGCATATTTCTGTTGGAGCAGCCTGGTGAGTTGTGGGGTTGAGACTAGGAGATTCTACAAGACAACAATTAACCGTCAACATCAAAACAATCTGAATTGAAATCCCATTACAGCATACCATGGCAGCACAGTGTCCAAGTTTGGACACGAGAACTACATTTTAAAACCAAATAGTCGTAGCTTCACTACTCAAGTATAACAAGAGTTGTTGCATAAACTTACCTAGTGCAGATTGTCACCTGTCGAATCGGTTTGTGCAGAAGTGGTCTGGTTTTGGGACTGAGGCGCTTGGGTGGTGACCACGTAATCATTCAGTTCACCTTGAAAGGTTCAAAACCCATACAGTAAACGTTGAATCTATTCCAGAGATCCACGATAACCAGAGTGAAAAATGCAGCCTACGATTACCTGTAATTTCCATATGGACAGAGGTCGTCTGGTTCTGAGTAGTTGGTGCTTGAGTGGTGATGGGATCATCCTCTTCTGGCTTACCTTGACACATCAGTGCAATGGACAGCCAAAAAGTTAGATTGAGGAAACAAAATTAAACCACATTACAACTACTATGGTGGCAACTCAACTTTGGATTCCCCAAATGGGAATCAGTTAAAATATAACCTGTAGGCATCCTTTATAGCAGAAATCTAGAAACCATGACAAATTCACAGGTAGTATGGGCCTTACCAGTAATGGTTGTGTGAGCAGGCACAGTCTCATTTTGGGCAAGCCCTGTGGTGGACTCCACTGCATCTTCACTCACCTCACCTTTAAAACAGCAACATATTTGCAACTCAACGAATACGCCAACCGCTTCATGAACATACAACGCAACTGGTAGAGACCAACCTTTACCTTCAGTTTGGGCAGAGGTGGTCTGGTTTTGGGACTTAGGCGCTTGGGTGGTGACCACATCATCGTTCATTCCACCTTGAAAGGTTCAGCCATACAGTAAATGTTGAATCCACGAAAAACATTGCGTGAAACGCAGTCAACGATACATTACCTGTGATTTCCATTTCGACAGAGGTCGTCTGGTTCTGAGTATTTGGTGCTTGAGTGGTGATGGGATCATCCTCTTCTGGCTTACCTTGACACATCAGTGCAATGGACAGCCAAAAATTATATATGGAGAAAAACACCTAAACCACATTACTAAGGTGTTCTGACATGGTGTTGTGGTGGCAACTCCAACATCAACTTTGTATTTAACAGATTCCCATTTGGGGAACCCAAACTATAGGCACCCTTTATAGCAGAAATCTAGAAACCATGACAAATTCACAGCTAGCATGGGCCTTACCAGTAATGGTTGTGTGAGCAGGCAGTCTCATTTTGGGGAAGCCCTGTGGTGGACTCCACTGCATCTTCACTCAACTCACCTTTAAAACAGCAACAAGACATTTAGTACTAAACAAATACACCAACGGTTTCATGAACATACAATGCATTTGGTAGAGACTGTAACCTTCAGATTCAGTTTTGGCAGAGGTGGTCTTGTTTTGGGACTTAGACGCTTGGGTGGTGACCACGTCATCATTCATTCCACCTTGAAAGGTTTACAATAATGGTAAATGTTTAATCAATTTCAGAGATCTATGAAAACCATTGCGTGAAAAATGCAGCCTACAATACATTACCTGTAATTTCCATTTGGACAGCGGTTGTCTGGTTCTGAGTATTTGGTGCTTGAGTGGTGATCGGATCATCCTCTTCTGGCTTACCTTGACATATCAGTGCAATGTACAGCCAAAAATTATATATGGAGAGAAAAAAAAAAAAAAAGCCACATTACAACTACCACGGTGGTTCTGACATGATGTGGTGGCAATACCAGCATCTTCAACTGAATCAACTTTGGATTCCCCAAAAGGGAATCAGTTAAAATACTAACTATAGGCATCCTTTATAGCAGAAATCTAGAAACCATGACAAATTCACAGGTAGTATGGGCCTTACCAGTAATGGTTGTGTGAGCAGGCACAGTCTGGTTTTGGGGAAGCCCTGTGGTGGACTCAACTGCATCTTCACTCACCTCACCTTTAAAACAACATATTTACTATTCAACGAATACACCAACCATTTCATGAACATACAATGCATTTTGTAAAGATCACAAAAAACCCTCCTTGGACTACAAAAACATTAAACTGCCTCATTATGAGACCAAATTCAAAGTCTACAAAACTGTGATCATACCCTTTGGGGGAATCTGTCCTTTGGCTGGAGGGCATTTAACTGGAGAACTGAAAACTGAGACCAAAATGGTGAAGTTATTCAAAAAAAATAGCCTGTGTGCACAATTCTCATGACAAACTATGACATAGAAAATTCATTGTAAAACCACTTACCATCACAGACCAATACATTAACCAAAACGATCAAAGGAATAAGGAACTGCATGATGCTGAAATTACGATGAAAACTATCACCAACAAGCACAACAAACTCCAAATCTCTGTTGTCCCTTAAATAGAGCCCTACTCTTCGCACTGCAGCTTCATGCTCATTAAATATGCTGTGGGTGTCCCAGCTGAGACTCGTTAAGGAAGACGAGGATGGTGAATAGAACAGATCCAAGTTTTTCCTGCACAAATCAAGGACAGAATTACAGCTGGACTGAACAATGTACATACACTGCACACTATGCTATGTGTACTATCTATAAATATATTTACCAGTACCATGGAAACAAGCTGGTTACACTAGATAATGCATATATAACATGTTACACTTATGAGTTATGAGTGTTTAGTTGAAGTTTGGATGTTGCATGGAAATTCTGTAAGTCAGCTGACATTAGTACAGAGTTTTAAATCAGGAATTTAAACTCGTATGTCATTCCAAACACTCCCTAATCCATGACTTGGTGGTACCTAGTTGGACTGTCTTAATGTGTAAGCCAATACAAAGAAAGAGACTGAAGCAGAACTGAAACATCATTGAACTTAGGCCTCAGAGTACACTACTGCTGAGGTGATAAAGGATGAATGATGTGTTACATGCCTATTTACAGGATGTGGGAAGTAGTTGTGATGTAAACGCTTTCTTCTTTGGGATAAATCAGAATTCTGATCTATTTTTCCTAAAATTCTTTCAGTATAAAACCATTTTAAGATCTCACGTTGATCTCAGATTGGACTTAGGCATTGCTAGACACTTTTGACTGCATTATTTTATGTATAACATTTTAAAGTTTTGTATTTCATGTAGTATACCCTGCTTACATATATGTACAATACTTATCCACTTGATCCAGATCCAGCTGTCATTCCTGACTTCATTAGTGCAGGAAAAACTTGGATGGGAATTTCCGTTGGTTCACCATCCTCGTCTTACTAAACGAGTCTCACCTGTGAAACCCAAAACATTGTTAATGAAGATGAGGCCACAATGCTAAGAGTAGGGCTCTATTTAAGAGGCTCAATGTTTGATGTGCTTGTTGTTGATGTTTTTCGTCATGAGTTTTCTAACAAGATCTGTTGTTGTCATTTTGCTCAGTGTGTTTGTTTAAATGGTAAGTGACTACCCAAAATGTTTGTAGCCCTTTTGCTTTTTTTGTATAACTTGACACTTTGTTTTTAGTTTTCAGTTCTCCAGTTGGCAGACGCTCTCCAACCAAAAAGTCATCTTCACATGGTACTGTATGTTCACTCTTTTGCTTTTGGACTTCTTACACTGTTCAAGGAAATGAAGATTTTTTTGTTCAAGGATTAGTAGTGAGGTCTAAGTTTTTTGGGAAAGTCAGCTAAAGTCAAGTTTTTGTAATGTGCTGTGGTCAGTTTAAGAGTTTTAAACGCTTTAGTGTAGTTGTACCTTAGCAGCATGCTGTGCATACACGGGCTCTGAGGGCATCGGCTAAACTTGATCGATCGATTGGTGCTTGTACTGTAGATCATGACTTCCTTCTGCCTATAAAGATTAAAAATAAAACTTGAATGTTTTTAGACATAAGGAAGGAGGGCTCTGAGTTGTCTTGGTTGGGTGTGGTCATGGAATCTTTTTTTTTTCTCCATGGTCTTTCACATGCAGATCTATTGGAATATTTACTTGAGACTGATTCTGCTGGCATAAGTGACGGTGGAGATTCTGAAGACCTTGATTCTGCTGGCATAAGTGATGGTGGAGATTTCGAAGACCGTTCTTCTGAGGAGGAACGATCTGTTGAATTGTATGAAGATGTGTCAACCACACCAAGTCCTCAAAACCCAACCACCTACACTGGAGCTACTGGTAATCTGCCATGTTTTCTTTATACACTACTTTTGATCACTTTTTTTCTATTAAAAACCCTTTTGCATTTCAATTGAGATGAAGCAGATGATGTGGCTACCACAACATTGACTATTTCAAATCTGACACCAGCACCCACTAATGGTAGCGGTAAGTATTTCCATGGTAGTTGTGAAGTGGTTTAGGCGTTTACCATATATTTGCCATCTATTGACCCATCCTTGTCATGTCAAGGTGAGCCTAGTGCAGATGATTCGGTCACTACTCAAGCACCAAATGCCCACATGTGTTTAATGCAGTGGTTCTTAACCTTGTTGGAGGTACCGAACCCCACCAGTTTCATATGCTCATTCACCGAACCCTTCTTTAGTAAAAAAATAAAAAAATATATATGATTTTTTTTTTACTGGTGCACAAAATGAACCGTGCATTAACGGTTCCACCGAGGCTCCACTGAACCCGAGACCGACTCACCCAACCCCTAGGGTTCAATCGAACCTAGTTTAAGAACAACTGGTTTAATGCCATGACTTTCTGCACCATGGGTGGACTTTCCAGAAAGTGCAAGTGAAGATGCTGTGGCTTTCACCACAACTGAAACTACTGGTAAGACTCTTCCCCCTCAGCCTGGCTTCAGATTTCTTGAGCCCTTTAGTTGAGTGTTCAGAACCAGACCTACCCTGCTCAGACTGCTGCCGTAAGGGCTTTTGTGCAAGCTGTGATCCTTCTGCCCTCTCCTCTGCATGGGTTTTACAATGCTTCTCTTTATTAAAATCAGAAAGTCGGGCAAGTGGGTTTTAAAATGCTTCTCTTTATTGGAATCAGAAAGTTGGGCAAGTGAAGGTGCAGTTGCTACTGTAGGACAAGGTCCCTACTAGTGCCTTCAGGTGGTAAAGGGGTAGTCTGGTTATAAAGACTTATTTGAGCACATTCTGAATTGGTATGTAGTGCGTAAATAACTGGGACTGCAGAAGACCAGGTTTTGGCTTTGAAGGGTGTTTTTAAGGCTTTAAATCCTAGCCAGTCAATTGGATTTTTTTCAGATGCTCTATAATGGCCAGCATGCCCTTTTGCTGTACTGTAGAGATGTGTAATTTTTTTTCCCCCTCCTACCCTTTGCCGTTAAGAGCTGTAGTATAGTAAATACTTTAAAGAATGGGAGCAATGAATAAGGGTTCTTGTGTGTTGTGGCCTGAAGTACTGGTGTAGCTGTTTGGCCCACCAAAGAAAATCTGCTGTGGTCCGTTACAGAAATCTTCAAATCTGTGGTGTAGTTGTACCTTAGCAGCAGACTGTGCATACAGAATTGTATGTGCTTATTTTGTATGTGGGTTGGTTTTTTTTTTTCTTTCCCCCACCCCTCATGGTCCTTCACATACAGATGGAGATTCTGAAGACCCTTTCTCTGCAGAAGCTCTGGAAGAACTTATTCAGCATGAATTGTATGGAGACATGTCAACCGCACCAACTCCCCAAAACCAAACCACCTACACTGGTGCTTCTGGTAATCTAGCATATTTGTCTTTATGCAGCTCCTGATCAGAACCAGACCTCTGCTCAGATTGTGTTGTGTTAAAGTACCCATTTAGGTGTCTAATCCACATTGGAATAAATTCTTACATTTACGTTGGTGGGCCAATGTCCTGTTCTGTGCACACCCCCTTTCCGACACAGCTAAAATGGTGACGTCTGCTCTGGAATAATCCATGTCTGGCCCAGTCATCCTGTCAAATGGTCCTCTCCGATTTATCTCGACTCTTCTGGTGTCTTAGCATTTTGCTAATAAATTGCATTCTTATCCAGTATTTGTGTCTTCATCTTGGTATTAAGAAATCCCTTGTGGATTAATGGGTTCTGTTGCTTATATTTATTTAGATCTGTACAAATGTACATGTAACTCTGCCTACTGTCAGTAGGCTCAGATCTAGGGTAAGGGATCAATTGGATATCTTATCACTAGGTTCAAGAGGAGGATTGCAGGAGTCAAATACTATTTAGTATATTAATGCCTTTTACCACCCACAATAACACACACAAGTTATAATAAAAGATTCTGCATTTGTTGAATATAAAATGTATTTGTTATTACAAAATTCAACATGTATTTGGGATGATCACTTATACATAAAAGGGGTATGAAGTCACCTAGTTAGTCCATATCAATCTCAAGTCAATATACCATCTGTATCTAAGGGGGACACTGAGTGATGGTTATAAGTGTTGTGATGTGACTGTGTACCATGGTGCAAGTTAAGTAGAGGTTTTATTATGTGGGGGGAGTGGTAGTACCTGAAATAGCCAACACACACATACACTTCTTTGATACACATTGATACCCCTGGGTTCTGATACCAATGCACCAAGAAGTGTATGTTAGGTATTTTGTGTGAGTGTGTATGTGTGTTGTATAAAATTATCAGTGTGTCGATCAAGTCCAAGATCACAATAACAAATATCAAATGTCACAATAACAAATATCAAATGTATCAATTAAATATCCATTTTGGAGAGCAAAGTACAGAATTAACCCCAAATGTGTTGGATCCAACAACCCCAAAATAAAACGAAACAAACCCACTGAGATCTCGGAAATAATAAAATTAAATAAAAAGAAGGGGGAAAGAACAATACCGAGTCCTTGTTCTGAGTCACAGTTCGTGTTGGTGCAGGCAAAAGTCTCTGGGAGGCAAGCAAAAGTCTCTGGGCGCAGAAAGGATCAGCACCGGCTCACAAATGACAGCAGACACTCGAAGGGGGGTATACAAAAACCAGCCTGCACAAATGCGCGCAAGCGATTAGAAATGTTACTGGCTCAACCATCACATCTTCTGAAGTCGTAGTTCAACATTCCATCATTTGTTAACATCACTTTCACAAGTCATAATGGAAAAGATGATTACAAAATCATACTTCAAATCAAAGTACCGTCAGCTAGCTAATCCCGCCAGTAAGGGTTAGCAGTGTGGAACCATGTAGTCTAGGCGACATCGCCGTATCATAAAATACTTAACCTTGTATCAAATATGAAAATCAAAACAAAAACACATCATGAAACAAAACACATTGTAAACAAAACCTAACTGGCTGGTTTATTACACTGCTCCAAGATATGTTGTACCGAGATATTATTCATTGACATTTCCATAGCATGCTAATACAGTTTAACAACGGATCACTCACCAGGATAGACTTCAATAAAAAGTAAATATTAGGGTTCTTCCGGGCAGAAATCAAGGTCTTCAAAATCAAGGTGTGTGGATGTGTTGTGGTGGGAATGTTGTATGTGTGTGTGAATCTTAATGAATCTTGTGAAATCTTAAATCTATCGTGTATCTTAAATCATATCTTCTTATCAATGAAATCAATGAATCTGGGGTCTCGCGGGAAGGGCAAGGGTAAATATCCCGTTCGATGGTAACTGTTGCCTAGGGAGCGTCAGCAAATTCCTATCCAGCTTTAGAATTAACGCGGGAGAGAGTTCCTTAGGGAGTATCTTCAAATATCCGTGGCAATTAACAGCAAGTGATGTTAAAGGATGTAACAACCTAACAAAGAATCAGTGTGTGAGTGTAGTACACTAAGAATCAGTGGTAAATGTGGTGTAATTATTCATATGGGTTACATACAGATGGTGCAGTGATGAGGTAACATTTAGGCAAAGATGCAATCATGCCTTGTGATGAATTTTTATTCAATTGTGAGGCCTTGTTGTGCCTTGACTAGTACACCATGTTTAGAGGGTCACAAAGGTGGGGAAACTAGCAGATCTGGGTATATCCATATGTGTTTCTGAGCCACAGTTGGAGATATGTGTCCAATGAGCTACAGTATGTACTTGTATGGACGGGCCTTTCTGAATTGGGTTCTGTATGTATTAGTAGGATGACTTGGACACTCTCCCAAAGTGTTAATCTTGATCTCTTGTTTTTCCTTCATGTATGTAATAAATTACTGACCTTGATCCAAAGCAATACACGTCAAGTCTCGTATCCAGTGAAAACCTATTTTGTCGTGTTTAGAAAACACAATGGAATCCATGGTGAGCAGAGATTTCAGGTGTTAAGTCAATCGGGAAAACGCCAAAATCTAACATTTTTACTGACCAATGGGGGCCCCCCTTGCACGTAGGCTTAAGCCATACCCAGCCTGTGAGTTAATCCGGCCCTGCTCCTGTTGCCTAGCAGGTGCCAGCGGGTGTCAGGTACTGATACAAAATTCCGTTCCATCCACTCCCGTACCCATATAATGTGCCACAGTGGAAAACATGCGTCAATTCAATCAGTTCACCACGTTAGCAAAATTAAAAACAACATGTTTTTCATGACATGCGTGCCTTAGTTTGGATTGGCTCCTTGTTCGGGTAGGTACGGAAGGTGTTGATTGCTTCATAGGGGGCCAAATCGGAGGGCTTTCTCTCTCCCCACCCATTCACCACGCCAGTGACCGGACACCCTGGAATGTTTTCAGTACATCAGATAAAGTGATAATTAGTGTCTGTCGTGTTCACTGTTCATTTTAGTCAAAGCACTATGTAGATTTGCTGAGACAGGGATTGCTGGGATTCCTAGTAGGCCTTTTTTATAACCTATAGTTGCTTGCTATACTGTTTTTTAGAGACTAGGCCTACCCAATCTATTAGATTGTGGTTTAACTACTTTCTTTGAGTTTCACTTACCCTTTTCCATTCTGCGCAGTAACTCTCTCAGAGGCTTTTGACTCCAGCGACTCCAGCTCATTTCCATCACCGACTCGGGGCCTACAAAAAGAATAAAACAAACATATAATCCATCACAGATCAGATCCTAAAGCACCGATTCTGATTAATGCTGTGTTGATCATGCTATAATGTATTAATATTATACTGTATTGATTATATCATCTATCTGTGTTGTGCATGCTATTCTATTACCAGCCCCACCCCCGCCCTCAAAGATTCACTTACAGTTTTTAATGTGGACCTGGGCCACTGGCATGCCTTCCAGAACCATATCCTGCCACTTTGCACACTATGCCTTCTTGCCCCTAAGGGGGCAACAGGCTGCAGGAGGGGCTGCCATCATCACTGTGCTGCCTACAAAAACAATAATAATAACGAAACACTCAGATCATGATTCATTCACAGATCACATCTTGAACCATCACATGTTAATTATTGACAGTAATATATTTTCACACTGACTGTATCACCCAGTTGTGCTTTGCCTGGTTTCCTATTACTGTTTTCTTACAGATGAACTTACCCTTCTCCATATTGGCCTGGACCATCGGCACACCCTCAAGGACCATGTCCTGCCACTTCCCACAGTGGGCCTTCTTGCCCCTGAGGGGACAGCAGGCTACTGAAAAGGTAGAAGAAAGAAATATGGTTAGCCATCTTTTTATTCACCACTGAATTATGCTGCCTCCTTCTACAGTGTGTTCCTCGTGTTCTTACTTGGGACATTGGTCTTGTTGTTGCCACCATCACCAAGGTGTGTGTCCAGTATTGCCTCAGTCAGCCCCTGTGGTACTTCACTAGTCATGAGGTCCTTAATGAATGTCACACATTCCCCTTGGGTGGTAATATCCATAGGGTGTGGGCTCTGGGTTCTCTGCCTGACCCTCTGGGCCTGCCGTCTGCCCTGGAAGTCCAGAAGAATGGTGTTGACCTTCTCCTGAAGCTCCCTCGTAACCCCAGGGTCTTCTCTGCTTCCAGCCAGAGGCCTGAAGTTGAGCTCTTCTCATCTTTCTCTTGGTGGTCCTGGCTCCCATCTTTACCACATCCATATTCTTCTCACTGACCTTCCTGATGGCCTGCATCTTACAGATGCGATAATTACGCGGTCTCTGTCTCACTCCTCGCTGTTGAATTTCTTTCCTGATGCTGGCAAAGGCTGCTCCCAGGAACTTCCCAAAACACCCAACACAGCCAGACTCCAAATTATCCAAATATCTGGTAATTGCTGGGAGAATACATTACAACTGTGTAAGGGTGTGTGGGCAAGTAAGCAAGAGAGGGATTCATCAGAGAGGTTCATTCACTAATTACAAAGTCAAATTCCTTCCTCCTCGTGGCACCTGATAGTGGTTGACATATTAGGCAGCAAGTAAACAAGTTGTCCTTAAAACTGATGTGTTAGAAGCAGGAAAACAGGCATAATGGCATGGGTCAGAGCATCTTCAAAGCTGCAGCTCTTCTAGGGTGTTACCAGTCTGCAGTGGTCAGTACCCTAAATCTACCTACCTAGTACCTGTAGTGGACCAGTATCAAAAGTGGTCCAAGGTTGTATGGCAAAAGGGCCATAGACAACCAAGGCTCATTGATGCTTGTGGGTGAAGGTGAAAGATCTGTGTCTTTCAATCCAACAGTCAACCTACTGGTGCTCAAATGATTGCATTGCAGTAGGTATTTCGCTCCCCATGTGCATCAATACGCCTTGACTACCCATGACCCCGTCACCGGTTCACCATTGTTCCTTCCTTGGACTACTTTTGATAAGACACTGACCGTCAAAGATTTTGGCTCAAATCCTTAAGCTTGCCCATATTTCCTACTTATAACACATTAATTGTAATGACAATAAGACCACTTGCTGCTTAACATATCCCACCCACCATCACGCCTTGGACACACTGCCTGGGTGGTGGACGCAGAGGGGGTTTGCTGCATGTTGATTTTCCTTTCCGTGCCAACAGATGTTAACAGATTAAAGCAGACACACTGCCTGCAGAATAAGTGTGTATCTGCAGTGTGTCCAAGGTGTCAGGTGCCATGAGGAAGATATAATCAGTGTTCATTGACATGACATTTTGACCAGACATTGTTTTTAACCCAAGAAATCCACACATGTAAAGAAATTCAAATGTTAAACCCCAAAAATAATAACTAAATTTCTTGTCAATAGTTCAACCAAAAATACCTATACTAAAAAAAATGTTGACATGTTCAATTCTTATTTTCACAGCTGTATATGTTCGTTCACATGCAAGGTAGACACTGGGGTTCTACTCTTCCTTTTTCTTGTTCTAGTCAGTGAAGAAATATTGAAAAATACTTACCAAACAGGTCCTGTTGAATTCACTGTCATCATCTCCAAGAAGCAAGGGGAGACATCGCAGTACAATGGTCCATGTAGCAGTAATGTTCTAGACATGTAAACATAAATCCAGCGTAAAAATAAGCCAATTTCTTAAATAATAATAGCTGCAGATGCATCACCACAAACAAAATGAGGACATGTGAAAAATGAAAATTTGAAGAGGTTAGGAACAGGCTGTAGATGTTGTTCAAAAACTGAAAGTAACAATAGTCACCTGATTATTAATCTGGCAGATAAAGCCATCAAGGGATTCACCCACTTTCCCTCTTTTGGACTTCATTATTTCAACGAGGCGAGGTGTGTGTGTGTCCAATGCTTCATAGAACTGCAAGTGAAGGTTCTTGCTGGCAACTCTTGAAAATTCGTGATAGATCTAAAAACAGATAACGGTTTGTCTTACATTAGTAAATTGCAGCACAACAATGTTTACAGATATAGACAGTTTAGAATATGTATATAGTATATGTACACACACACACACTTGAGTTTCTGTGAAGAGTGCTGGCCAACATTCTACCATGGTATTTACAGGTGGTTGCTCTTCCACGATCTCTTCTTCTCAGTGAGAATGTCTGGTCCATCTTCTTTTTGACAGTAACCACATCAGGTAAATGTTTTTTAGCCTACATCTCAAGTTCAATTCTTATTTTCTCAAGAGAAGCAGCACTTTCTCCATTTGGAAAATTACGTAAGAAGCTTGTTTCGCTCCTTGTAGGCCCATTGATGTTGCTGCTTGATGGGTCCCCATCAGGGAAATCCTTCCTCCTTTTGTTGCCATTCACTGACAAACCAGCCATTCCCGATCTTCATAGTTTTGTGCACTAATTCCCCATTTTAAACTTCAAACTATTTTTCCACGCACAATATCCAGTGTGTGATCCAGGTTCTGACAAACAGGGATGTGCCTTGACAAGTGACCAAAGTGATAATCCTTGGGGTAAGCCATATACTTATACATGGCTTCTGCAAGTTTCTCCAAGATCTCATGTTTAATGTCATGAGACATTTTCAATAGGGAGCCATCTTTCATGTAAGCAAGATCCCCTTGTCTTAGTCTATAATTAATGTCAACAGAGAATTCAGGGATTTCAAACTCTGCAGGCAAAGGATCCTGTCTAAGTTTTTGGTCATCTCTGCTTCTTGGGCTAAGGATTTCTGTGCTGCACGTGCTTAGGGGCGTCGATATGCAAGAGGCTGAGGAATTTTGATCAACCTTGATCGTAGGCCGTTCAGGTAATTCTCACATATCAGTCAGGTTGCACAGAGCATTGTTAAAGACATAATCTTCATATTGTACTTTGAAGTTATATGACAGTACCAAAGTTTGAGTTCAGACAACAATTCTTCAACATTGCTTGTTTTTTTATTTAGGCTGATCCTTCTGATGTCATCAGGCACAAAAACTCGGACAGGCCATTTGTCTTCCATAATCCTACAAGACAAAACGTTTAGATAATGCAACACAAAAATAATAGTGCCAATAAAAACTTGCACCTTTGAACTATCAGCTGAGCACTGCTGCAACACTTCACATTAACTCTTTCCCCCATAATGACGAGTTTTGACGACCCCCCTGTATCCTTAATGACGAGTTTTAACACCTCCCGTCATAACACTAATGACGGCATTTGACGACCCACTGAACGGCTTCCGGATATTTAAATGTAACACAGGCTGTGATTGGTGGGGATGACAATGACCCATACTAAAACAACCAATAGCATTCACTGAAACATTTTCTTTGATAGTTTCCTTAGTTACCTGAAGTTTTGAGATTGTAGCGTTACGTAAACAATAGCATTGTAATTTGGGATACCGAATAACAAAATGGCGGCAGGTAGCTCAAGAAGTGAAGATTCGCCGGCGTTTTTTAATCAATACTTTGAAGAAAGTGATAATGATAGTGAGTTTCTTGGATTTGAAAGTGAAGAGATTGAAAGCCATGGAAATGAAGATAGTGATGAAAGTAGTGGGGGAGAGGACAGCGACGAAACAGTGGCTACGGAGTTTGTTGCTGCTGGCGACCCGTCTTGCTGGAGTCAAGTGATAGCTCGTCAAAACATTGACGAGTTTGTTATGGATAAAGGACCGAGACTGCCCAGAAATATGGACGTGACGGAGGCAAGCCCTTTGACGTATTACAACCTTTTTTTTAATGACGGCATGTACAATAAAATCGCCAGAGAAACGAACGCATATGCTGAGCTGTGTGCTAGCGAAAAGGGCCAGACTGACAGACTTTGGACGCCCACTGACGGCAAGGAGATGAGGGCATTTTTTGGACTTTCCATACTAATGGGGATCAATCCTATGCATGAGTACGCTGACTACTGGTCAGGGGATCCATTTCTGGCTGTCCTGGGGTTTCAGCGTGTTATGACTATGAACCGGTACGAGAAATTGTCCCAGTACCTTCACTGCAATCATTCTCTCGCGCGCTTGGCCAGGACAGATCCGCGCTACCACCCTTTAGGTAAAGTCGTGCCCGTGTTTGACATGGCACGGCAAAACTTCAAAACCTATTACCAGCATGGTCGTGACATCTCAATTGACGAGGCAATGAAAGGGTACAAGGGTAGAACAGAGCTACGAATGTACATGCCAAACAAGCCAGAAAAATTTGGCATCAAGTTCTGGGCTAGATGTGATGGTGACACGGCGTACATGTCTGACCTGCAGTTATACTCTGGCAAGCGCGATCGTACTCCCCTCCAGCAACAGCATGGGCTTGGGTATCGAGTCATACACGATTTGACACGGGACTTGGTCGGCCTAAATCATTGCGTGTACTTCGACAGATTTTTTACTTCCATTGGACTGATCGAAAATCTTTTGACTGACAACATCTACGCGTGTGGGACCATGCTCACTAGCCGTAAAGAAACACCCCTTGTCATGAAAGAAAAAAAAGCCCTGAAGAAACGGCTACCCAAAAGGGGTGACATCATGTCGCTCCAAAAAAACAAAGTAACTGTACCCGAAAGTAAATCTACCCGAAAATGCACGTGACATTGATATGCAGACTCGTGTCATTGTTTTGAAATATGGATGACTTCAATTTCAGTGCAGGGAGTTCAAAAGTTAGTGACCTAAGCGATATAGATGACTCTGAACATGTGGAGCCTGTGAATGTAACTGTCCCTGAAATGAAAACATTCGTTGGGCTATGCATTAGCATGGGACTACTTGTTCTGCCTACACGGAGAGATTATTGGAGACGCACTAAACATCTCTTCAAGACGTTCTATGACGCCATGCCACGGGACCGATTCTATGCTATAGACCAGGGGTGCTCAATACGTCGATCGCGATCTACCAGTCGATCGCGAGGCCAATAGTGGTAGATCGCATAGGCTACAACTTTGAAAAAAAAAAAAAAAGTTCCCTGTTTATCCTGCACATGCTAGTTAGCTGATGCCCCCTCACGCATCCACCGGCAGACAGCGATCACCCAGCCATTAGCGGGCTATCTCCAAACATTTGGACCCATCAACCTTTGCGCTGGAGCCAGTTGATGGGCCAGGTCTCACTGCAGTTGGACGAATCTACGGACGTGAGTGACACAGCACAAGTGTGCATTTACATTCGTATGGTGTTCAGTGATATGACTGCAAAGGACGAGCTATTGACAGTGATTCCCTTGAAAGAACATGCGCGAGGAGGGGACATTTTTCAGTCGTTTAAAAACTTTAGCGACAAAACTCAGCTCCCACTGTACAAGTTAGTGTCCATCACCACGGATGGAGCGCCCGCAATGGTTGGTCGCGTGAATGGGTTCATTGCCAGGTGCAGGCAGGACGATGCTATTCCAGACTTCGTGAATTACCACTGCATTATCCACCAACAAGGCGAAGATGCTGAACATGAAAGAGATCATGGACGTGGCAACGAAGATCGCCTGCTCAATTAAAGCTGGAGCACTTCAAAGACGGGCACATATTCCGCGCACATATGGAGAAGGCTGACAGCGACCACTCTGAGTTGTTGCTACACACTGACGTGAGGTGGCTTAGTCGCGGGAAATTCGTTTTTTTCCGTGAAAGTGGACATGCAGAATACAAACAGCTGAATGACGAGCAGTGGCTGCTGGATTTGGCTTTTTAACCGATCTGACAAACATGCTGAATGACCTTAATCAAGAGCTGCAAGGAAAAGACAAAACGGTGATCGACATGATCAGCTCAGTCAATGCCTTCAAACAAAAAATGAAACATCTGTCCTCAAAGCTTCAGCGCCATGACTTGGCAAATTTCCCGAACCTGCAGTCAGAGTTGGAGACGCAAGGGAAGGCCTGTGCGCAACTACTGTCCTTAAAAACTACTACTACTACTACTCATTATTCTACTCGAATTAAACTCTGAACTAATTATTAATACTATTATTATACATTGTCACTGTGTTATTATTATTATTATTATTATATGGCAATTACAAAAACATGTTCAGAGCTTATTTTTTTGAAATATTGGCTTGGAATTTTCAATAAATTTTAAAATAACATACGCTTTTATGGGTCGGTAGATCTTTGTGACTTGGTCATTTTAAAAGTAGCTCGCACACTGAAAAAGTGTGAGCACCCCTGCTATAGACTGTAAATTACATTGTTGTCTTGTGTTACAGCAAGTTCAATGCATAATACCAATACCTCATTATGCTAAAGATGTAAACATGAAATGCTACATAAATAGAAGAAAAGTCATTTGCACTGATAACATTAATAATCACTGCTTGTTATTCTTAACTATCATTCAGTATTTTAGTTCTTACCTCCATGGATTCGCCTATATGGAGGTAAGAACTAAAATACTGATTGATAGTTACAGAATAACAAGCAGTGATTATTAATGTTATCAGTGCAAATGACTTTTCTTCTATTTAAAACTTCCTTTTCTTCTGAAGGTGTAGAAAAATAAATCACACTTGTCATGAAACCCACAGGTGTAAGCTCTCAAATACTTTTGGAATTTTGTCTCTATGTGCTTCAGAGGCTGAGAAACCACTTATTTAATAGGTGTTGACATTATTGTTGAAATTCCAGAAAAACCTCAGGATCTGGGAGGTTGTTTTAAAATCACCCTTAGGATTTTTAGGCCTTTTTTTCAGGCATTTTAGGCCTTAAGGGGTTAAACAACAAAACTGCACAACTTAACAAGGTGCTCCAGCACACAGTTTAGTGAACATTATCTGTATGTAGTAGCCACACAGCGAAACTTCGATACATCAGAAATAACTTCAGCAGAACCATATTTGATTACAAAAGAGGAGTTTAATACTATTTGTTACCATGTACTCTAAAATCTCCATCGTCTTGATCTAATCTTAAATGTGTACGTTGTGTGTACGGATGTTTGTATCAGAGCCTGTCTTAACAACTTTCCCTGTTAGTAGCATAGACTGTATTTAAAGGTGAACTTTCATCGTTATTTTTATTTATATTTCTGTGTCGCCACTATGGTTGAATGCATTGTGCGTCATTTCTGTGAAAAAGGTCACAGTGTCTAGTGGTTGAACGACTGGCTTTTCCGGTGTCCCTCGTGAATATCCATGACGTGTCAATAAGGCACTTCTGATTGGGCAAATAAGCTGTCTTTCGCTCACCTAGCTTCTGTCCACTGTTCTTCCTCTGCGATGTGGGCGTGCCACACATGGCTCTGGGCGTGGCGTACGACCTAGTGATGTAGATAGGTTTAGCCTGCTCTGATCCGCTCGTTTTGGTTAGCTTGAGCCTTCAATGACCAGTAAAACCATGAGGGTCGAATTTCACGTCTTGGAGTGGCTGCGTGCATATACTGCTTGTTGTGACCCACCACATTGTAAATAGAGCTACTCAAAGTGGTTTTTAGTGGAAGCACCCCTTTAAGAACGGTTAGTAGTGGATGGGCATAGGTCGATTCTGTGGAGGAGGTAAAGGCTCGCTGGCTTCCCTTCATACCGTGCTGGCCAATCACAGATTGGTAGTATGACTAATTTGATTGGTTGATCGCTCGTTTTTTTTCACCATTCCTTAGTGATAGGGATGCCATTTCAGGTTGGGTGCCACTTGGATACGACAGGAGTGTAATACTGTGTTTCATCACATAGCATAATGGGCTACATCGGGGGGTGCGGAGGCGCCATTTCGCTCATAGCAAAATACTGAGTAAGAAAAGTAGAGATCGATGACTGAAGCACAGTAGGAGGAGCAAAACCGGTAACTTAATAGTCCAAATGTTTTAATTAAAATTGCTGCTATTGTCGAGCAAAATAGGGGAAGCATGGCTTCCCTTGGCCTCCGGGAAAAAATACCACTGGTTTCATTCCAAATACAACGTACAGTCCATCTCAGATGCAGCTGATCTCTTCAGAAGCATGACCGTTGAGGTCAGGGGCTTGTTTGATCAGGTGGAAACTCTTTTGAGGCTTTTGTTGGTTATGCCAGTGTCATCATCGGAGGCTGAGCGAAGTTTCAGTGCTCTGAGGAGATTGAAAACGTGGCTCAGGACCACATTGACACAGGCACGGTTGAACCATGCTGCCGTCTGCCATATCCACCAGGACAGGTTGGATAGTATTAACATAAAAGAAATCTGCCAGCAGTTTATCTGTGTCAATGACCAGCGGCGCCATGCATTTGGCTCCTTCATGCAAGATTTGGGGAGTAAGTAGGCTCAACAAGCTACAAACAAGTCAAAATACATTTCTTAGTTGATGTTTCCAGGATTTCACTCGCTTACTATTTTTGAATGGCCGTGGGCCTTATTTATTTCTTTGTTTGTGAACAGTAAACCAACCTAAACAGTATTTTGTTTTTGATATGACATTTCATGGCTTTATTATTTATTTAATTGAATTATAGATTCATGTTGGACTGTGAATAACCTATACATGAACATTAGTAAGTACATTTTTGCTGGACCTTAAATCTTTTGAGTAGGTGTTATATTTCTGTTGAAACTGTGTACAGCTAATAAATGCTTGTTGCAAATTAGTCATCCGTGTACATTTGTCAACAATTGTATATTCCACTTGTTTTTCACACTTCTCACACTTATCTCTATGCAGTGTGCACTTCCAAAACTCCATCAGTTAACATGTTCAAAATGCACTTCAACTGCAGTACTAAAACACTTCAACTGCAGTAACAAAACCAAAATGCGTGTAAAATACGGTAGGCTTATATTTCACATAAATGAACATTCATTGTACAAATGTTGTGTGGAAATTAAGCAGCACACTGTAATGCTGATTGTTGAGGCTGTATTTTTTAGTAGCTTAGATCATGATGTAGGGAGGCATGGGAAGCAAATTATGCCCCCACCAATATCAAAACCATTACTACGCCCTTGACCTAACGTATAACAGTCAAATCACATTTACACCAATATAGCTACTTAACTGCAAGTAAAAATGAGCATACTTACATGTATCAGATGTGGACTGCCAACATCAGAAAGCCCACTTCACTAAACCTTTTAGCGTGCCTGTTAGGAACCGCAAGTTAAGTTAAAGCATTACGTTTGATCACATGGCAAACTAATCAAGGCTTAGCTAGCGATCTAGTGGAGCTAATAGTTGCCCCGTGACCCAATTGTTTTATCCCGCTAGCTTGCGACTTTACAACAGCAAACGAGTACATGTCACACTATAAAGCTACAAACCCATTTTAAAGACAAACTAGGTTGGTCACATTACTTACACTCATAACATATCTTAAGGCAAACCGCTAAATTCTAAATAGCTAACGTTATCTGCTGTCTGGTATGATATCGATAGCTTAGCTACTCGTTAACCTTGTATGACTTATAAGCAGCTGACTCGAGACTAGTTTTATCCAGCTCACTTGAAAGTTTACAAGAAGAATGACGAATATCATACACAATATATAATCCAACAAATGGGTACTACATTGGCAAATTAACATAACAAGTTCAGGCCAGGCAAAGCCCCTTGGCTAATCATTATGCTAAGGCTGTGTATACTGGCGGCAATTGTATCCGCATTTAAAAGCAAACCACACAAAAAGTGGCAGTACTACCTCTCTTCAACTTTTAATGAGCGTATCACTTACCAACAGAAGTGAAATCATGTATTATCCAAAAGTCCGAATCCAAATAACCACCCGAATGTCATGGGGTCTTGTGCCAATCCAAACCAGTTCCACCATCAGTTCAAGGTCATGAAAAAAATGCTTGCGCCGCCTCACCTTCGACGTCATTCGAAAACATTCAGGCGTACATTTTTGGAGCCATGGAAATGATTAGCCTATATTTCCCTAAGAAGTTGGTGATCATAAATA
>CM059282.1:9107305-9109805 GCA_030347295.1 Setipinna tenuifilis | reverse complement strand
ATACTGTGCCACAGTGGAAAACAGTTCATGCGTCAATTCAATCAGTTCACCACGTCAGCAAAATTAAAAACAACAACAGCAAAAACATGACATGCATGCCTTAGTTTGGATTGGCTCCTTGTAAATAAGTAAATTGTATTTCTGACTTACCGATGTTCGGGTAGGTACGGAAGGTGTTGATTGGTTCATAGGGGGCCAAATCGGAGGGCTTTCTCTCTCCCCACCCATTCACCATGCCAGTGACCGGACGCCCTGGAATGTTTTCAGTACATCAGAGAAAGCGACAATTAGTGTCTGTAATGTTTAGTGTTCATTTTAGTCAAAGCACTGTGCTCTAGATTTGCTGAGACAGGGATTGCTGGGATTCCAAATGGGCCTTTTTTATAACCTACAGTTGTGTTCATAAGTTTACATACCCTGGCAGAATTGATGATTTCTTAACCATTTTTCAGAAGATATGAATGATAACACAAAAAAACTTTTCTCTTACTCATGGTTAGTGTTGGCTGAAGCCACTTATTGTCAAACACCTGCGTTTACTGTATTTAAATCATAATGACAACAGAAACTAAATGACCCTCTGGAAAATGGTTAAGAAATCATCAATTCTGCCAGGGTATGTCAACTTATGAGCACAACTGTACTGTAAGTAAGAGAACTTCAACCACCCAAAGTGCTCTTCTAATATTTGTGTTTAACTCACTGAGATCAAAGATGGTCTGATTATATCCAGTGTCCAGTTGGATGAGCTGAATCACGTCCCCTTGACCTGTGTAGCAGCCATTTTCAAATCCATGTACAGTTGGACTGTTGGAGACATTGTCTGTGGAATACACAAGATGTTGATTAAATATTACTTTTAACACTTAAGGCTTACACATCGAATTCTAGATGTTACATCAACTCTGAGAGAGTGAGTTTTAACACTGTCAGTGTGTACTTTGTCCCAATCAATCCTCCCTTACATATGTAACTCCTTTACAGTTAAAACAACTTTTTGCAGTGTAATTTCAACTCTTAATCTTACAACTACACTCTTAAATTAACACTTTTGCTGAACACTGGGAAATTAACTCTGAGAGATTTGCTGTGTAGTCAGCAACGAGAAAAAAATGTGTATGTCTTGAACATGTCTTCAAAATTGCTTGCTATACTGTTTTTTACAGACTAGGCCTACTCAATCTATTAGATTGTAGTTTAACTACTTTCTTTGAGTTTCACTTACCCTTTTCCATTCTGCGCAGTGCCTCTCTTAGAGACTTTTTTCTCCAGCGACTCCAGCTGACTTTCATCACCGGCTCGGGGCCTACAAAAACAAATATAATCAATCACAGATCAGATCCTAAAGCACTGATTCTGATTAATGCTGTGTTGATCATGCTATAATGTATTAATATTATACTGTATTGATTATATCATCTAGCTGTGTTCTGCATGCTATTCTATTACCAGCCCCCCCAAAGATTCACTTACACTTTTCAATGTGAACCTGGGCCACTGGCATGCCTTCCAGAACCATACCCTGCCACTTTGCACAATGTGCCTTCTTGCCCCTAAGAAGGCAACAGGCTGCAGGAGGGGCTGCCATCATTGCTGTGCTGCCTACAAAAAAAACACTTAGATGGTCATTCACAGATTACATCTTGAACCATCACATGTTAATTATTGACAGTAATATATTTTCACACTGACTGTATCACCCAGTTGTTCTTTGCCTGGTTTCCTATTACTGTTTTCTCACAGATTAACTTACCCTTCTCCATGTTGGCCTGGACCATTTCCACACCCTCCAGGACCATGTCCTGCCACTTGCCAGAGTGGGCCTTCTTGCCCCTGAGGGGACAGCAGGCTACAGAAAGGGTAGGAGAAAGAAATATGGTTAGCCATCTTTTCATTCACCACTGAATTATGCTGCCTCCTTCTACAGTGTGTTCCTCTTGTTCTTACTTGGGACATTGGTCTTGTTATTGCCACCATTGCCAAGGTGTGTGCCTGGCACTGCCTCCTCAGTCAGCCCCTGTGGGACTTCAGCAGTCATGGGGTCCTTAATGACTGTCACACGTTCCCCTTGGGTGGTAATATCCATAGGGTGTGGGCTCTGGGTTCTCTGCCTGACTTTCTGGGTCTTTCGTCTTTTCTGGAAGTCCAGAACAATGGCGTTGACCTTCTCATGAAGCTCCCTCTTCGTAACCCCAGGGTCTTCTCTCCTCTGTTTCCACCCAGAGGCCTGAAGTTGAGCCCTTCTCACCCTCTTCTTGGTGGTCCTGGCTCCCATTTTCACCACTTCCATATTCTTCTCACTGACCTTCCTGATGGCCTCCATCTTAGATATGCGATAGTTACGCCTTCTCTGTCTCACTCCCCGCTGCATTTTTTTCCTGATGCTGGCAAAGGCTGCCCCCAGGAACTTCCCAAAACAACCAGCACAGCCAGACTCCATCTTCAGGAATCCTAAGACACACTAACTTTTTTGACCTCTGTTTACAATTTCTTTTAGCTT
>CM059282.1:9094805-9097305 GCA_030347295.1 Setipinna tenuifilis | reverse complement strand
TAAGTGTGTGGATGTGTGTGTGTGTGTGTGTGTGTGCTTCTAGCATGCTTCTGCCTGTATAGTCATGCTATGTGTGTGTGAATGTGTGTGTTTCAGTGCCCTAATCACTCTCTGTCGGAAGGACAGAACCCCGAAAAGTCAGGATGAACTTTGACCCTTCACCTTTAGCACAAGGTCATCTCATCTCCGCGTGACCGCCCCACACTCATCTGTCTGACTATGTCCATTCTCACAGGTCCGGGTTCACTCGTTCAACTCATCCATCCATCTATCCATCCATCTATTCATCCCCCCATTCCCCTCATTCCTCTGCCAAATCATGCATTCGCCCTGGGATTCCACAGGCTGTCCTTCTCTCCTTCCCCTGCTTGCTCTTTATCTGTCACTCTTTCCATTTCTTCTCTCTTTCTCTCTCTTTCTTTTTCTCTCTTTTTCTTTCTCTCTCTCTCTTTCTCCCTCTCTGTAAACCCAAAGTCTTAGAGACTGACCCCTCTAACACACACACACACACACACATACACACACACACACACACACACACACACGAGTGCACAAACTACAATAACACATATTGGTCCATTCTCTTTTTCTCTGTCTTACACACACACACACACACACACACACACACAAAAGAAATATACACTAAAGTCTAACCTAAATGACTAGCTTAGTTAGACTGACATGACAGAATAAATCTTTTGCGTGTATGTGTGTGTGTTTTGTGTGTGTGTGTGTGCATACATTCATGCAAGTGTCTATAAATTAATTGTGATTCTACATGAGGGAAGCATAAACTTGTGCATCATCGGTTTTCATAACATATATGCAAAGCACAAACGCTTACATGGCTTGTGCACACAGACACACAGACACACAAACACACACTCACGGCCCCGACACACATGTAATTCCTGCCACACACATGCATGCACGACTTCCACACATGCACACGTATGTAATTCCCGCCACACACCACACACACATAGACACACACACACACACACACACACACACAGACACCCACCCACACACACACACACAGACACCCACCCACACACAGGCTCATGCACTACCGTACTAATTCAGGCATAAAATTTGATACAGCAGATCTTGTTTCAGCACACCCGGCCCATATCAAACAACACCCCACCTACACAAGCACACTAAAACAAATGATCTGCACACACACACACACACACACACACACACACACACACACACACACACAAACATATGATCTTCTACTGTCTGGACAAAGGGATTGGCGCCAGAAGCAGCTGCAGGTCCCCTGTGTGTGTGTGTGTGTGTGTGTGTGTGTGTGTGTGTGTGTGTGTGTGTGTGTGTGTGTTTAATGTGAGAGGGAAATCAATTAAGCCAGTATCTATCAGCCAGCCATTAGGGTATGGTTTACAGCAAGGTCAGCAATGCACACAAACAGCACCTCTTCCCCTCTTCCTCTCTGTCTCTCTCTCTCTCTCTCTCTCTATTTCTCTCTGTCTTTTGCTATGTCTTGATCTCTCTCTTTGTCTCTCCCTCACACACACACACACACACACACTATGTGTAAGTATGTAAGGTTACATTCGTAATGTGTTGTGAAGGATATTTCCAAACCTATAGTACAATAAACCCAGTACACAGCAGGTGACGATGAGATATTACTGTTAATACTATACTATTATACCTTTGGGAACATAAACATCAGATGTTTATTTTGAAGCGGTGTGTGTGTGTGTGTGTGTGTGAGAGAGAGAGAGAGAGAGAGAAAGAGAAAGAGAGAGATCAATTATTAATTGATTTTTAACAATGTATGTGTGTGGGGAAATGCGGTGGGGTTAAGTTATACAGTATATATAATATAATATAATATAATATAATATAACAATACATATGCAGTCCACATCTGGGTGTAATGGACTGCCAGTATTAGTTACAATACACGCTACGTAAACCAATGTAATAAAGGCCCATACAGTACATTGCTTAATTTTTTAAAATTAATTTTTAGGCATTTTTAAGTCAATTCTAAGCAGTACCTTTTTAAGTGTAAAACAACAGTACATACAGATATTAAGATGTGTGTAATGCCCAAACCCTTAACATGCACCTACTTTGCACTTGTCTTTCTGTTCTCTGTGAAAATTAAAGACACTTTCACAGTATGACATTTTTACCTAGAGGGTTACCTGGCAACCATTGTTTTAGATGACTCTGGCATAATGCCTTTTATGGCCGCAGAGCGATACACAGTCAACAGTGCCTATCAGCACCAATGATGAACACTATGCAATCGGTGATATCAGTGCTTTTAGTTTCACAGTCTAGTTTGCAGTGCACATACTTTAAAGGCAAAATCTTGAAGGTCTCCTCCATTTCGTCCGTTTCCCCCTTTTTACTGAGTCGCTCTGATGGTCTCCCTACACACTGATACATAAATAAATCAATAAAGTGTAGATGCTCACTCTTTCTCCTCAGAACACTAGTTAGCATGCTAACAAAG
>CM059282.1:9042305-9062305 GCA_030347295.1 Setipinna tenuifilis | reverse complement strand
ACACACACTAACCACACACCACAAGATGTTGTCCAAGAAAACTAAACGTACATCATAGGTTTCTGCGGCATTCTTTATCCCACAACACACACACACGCACACACACACACACATGCACAGACACAGAAAAACATCACTTACATATCACTTGTCTCTCTCACACAAATATTTTTGTGTCTGTGTAGAAACTCAGAAGAAGAAAAGTATTCATATATACAAATGTGAGTAAACAAAGAGTTAAAGGCTTCCCCTTGCTTTGGCCATGCCAGAAAGGCCATTTATTGTGATCAATCAACCCGATTGATTGATCATTGATCTGGCCCCAGATTTCAGTTAGTGTTCACCTTAAGGTCAAGAATGGAGCTGCACCTTCAGACACAGAGCAGGCAGAGTGTCAGATATCAACAGCCTACTGTCTGATAACTAGAATCTATACACACACAAAGACACATAGACATTACACACACACACACACACACACACACACACACACACACACACACACACACACACACACACACACATATATATACATTTATAATGAATGCATGTACATACACAGTACCCACATATACAAAAATACACAGGGTGCAAAACAAATACATTGAGTTGTATGCTCACCAATGCTCACCAGTAAGAAATGCATTAGAATATAAAACAATGACTGCAGAATCAATCGATCATTGTACGGTTACAGTAAACAAGCAACACAACCCTATTTTTAGAGATTACTTACAGGATGCATGGACATCTGTTATACACACAGCAACAAAATCACACACACACACACACACACACACACACACACATACACACACACACACACACACACACACACACACAGATGCATGAATGTGTGTGCACACACACACACTAACATTTTCTCGATGAGGTTCTCTCTCTCTCTCTCTCTCTCTCTCACACACACACACACACACACACAGCACAGCACGGCACAGCACAGTCATGTTGGCTCTCCCGCTCTCTTACACACATTTTCCTTTGTTTTGCCAAGTACGTGCTCAGAACTCACCCCTTTCCTCGTGATTTTTGAACAATTGAGATTTCTCATTGAAATGTCAAGGTGACACAAAAAGCTAGAAAGATAGAGAGAAAGGAGAGCGTGAGAAAGAGTGAAAGGGGGAGTGACAGAGAGAGAAAGAGTGTGAGAAAGAGAGAGAGAGAGAGAAATATGGAGAGGCAGAGAGAGATGCAGAGACAGAAAGGAGACAGATAGAAAGAGTGGAAGATGAAGGAAGGAAAAAGAAAGATATGGAGATAAAGGGAGTGGAGGAGCAAAATGAGGGAGGGGGACAAAAGGAAGAGGCAGTGGAGAGGAGAGGAGAGACAAGAGGAGAGAGAAGAAGAGAGGAGAGGTGGACGGTAGAGGGGATAAAGAGAAGATTGGAAAGGAGAGGAGTAAAGAGGAGAGGACAGGGAACAGAGAAAGGAGAAGAGAGGACAGGAAAAGAGACAAAGAAAAAGGGGGGAGAGGAGAGGAGAGTGGTAAGGGGACAGAAAAAGGAGAACGGAGAACAGGAAAAAAGTGACGGAGAAAAGAGAGAACTAGGCACGAGCAGGATGAGAGCGGCACACATAGTGAAGAATGGCTGTTGAGAGAGGAACTGGTTGGGGAGGGAGATCCGGCCCCTGACAGAGACTAATGGGGGCATCCGCACCCTCCACTCATCCCTCATCAGCCATCAACCATCAACCATCAGCTCAGACACCGTAATAATAATAGTAACAATAATAATAATAACAACACTGATGATGATGATGATGATCATGATGATGATGATAATAATAATAATAATAATAATAATAATAAGAAGAAGAAGAAGAAGAAGAAGAAGAAGAAGAAGAAACACCTCCCTTTTTATAATCAAGATCATAAGAATGCATTACTTTTATATTACGTTTATTACTTAATTATTACTTTTACCGATATCATTTAATTGCTTTTAAAACTTTAAGACTGATCATTTATTGCTAATTACTACTATTACTACTACTGATTTCTACTGAGGCGATTTAAGTATTGTTTAAAATGGAATAAGTAAATGAAAGGAAAAATCGATGGAAACAACATAAGAGCTGATAGTATCAAACCAGAAAACACAATATAGCAAGGAATGTTGTGTGACATAATAACAGGAAGTGAAGAAAAGGTGTCTGTCACAGACGGTTGAGTCCATAGCTGATAAAACCAACAGGTTTGTTCCTCTTGTTCAGGTACGTTGCTGTGTGGGAAGTTATTTGTTCGTTGGTGGTTTGACTTGTTTGTGATTTGGGTGGCCTTAAATCACCTTTTTCGACGTAGGTGTTGCAGCTGCACGTCATCCAAATTTTCAATGCTTGATCATGGGTCACACCTTCAGGGATAGGGGTTGCAATCAGATAAGCAAAAAATCTTTTTCTATTTCTAAAGTATAACGTGTTTGGCCTTTTGCACATTTTTGGAGGACATTGAAGATAGACAGGAAACAAGTGGGAGAGAGAGATAGAGCAGGATTGGGAAATGACCCAGGCGGGATTCGAACCTTGGTCCCCATGGGCACTTGCGCCACAGCAACCTCTTAAATTCTTAGTGCATATCCTAGGTCCAGGTAGCCTGGTAAACCAGCCCTTCGTACTTCACTTCGTTTTGTACAGAGGGTCTGGCTGTGGTTTCATTGATATGGTTGTCTCAGGCAGCATGTTGCCTAGTAACGGGGACGCTGGCAAGTTTAACGCCGCTCCGTCGGGCTTGTTTTTGTTCGGTATTTTTGATGTTTTTGGCGAATACACGGAATATTTTGTTGGGTTTTCATTTGTAATAGTTTAACTAAGTTTGGCGGTTGTATATAGTCAGTTTTTCTTTTTTGATGGTGTGCCAGTTTTTCTTTTTTGCGTGGTTTGCCTTGCGACTGGTGTGCTTTTGAGGTTGGTGGACGCCAGAGAGGTTTGGCTGTTCGACGTTGGTGTGGCTCGTTGGGACCTGACGACTTTGAGTCTTCGGATCACTCTGGTTTTTGAGCGGAACTGGGAGATGGCCCGTGCCGGGCAGACCGCCTGTGGGTCTACTGGAGGAGAAGCGCCAGGGAGGCAGCTGGCTGCCGGGGCAGCCGGGAGGAGCGCGCCTTCCGCCGGTGGAGTCAAGAGACCCCATCGCTGCAGGCCCGGTACCGTAGCTCTGAGAGAAATTCGACGCTACCAGAAGTCCACTGAGCTGCTGATCCGCAAGCTGCCCTTCCAGCGCCTGGTGCGTGAGATTGCTCAGGACTTCAGGACCGATCTGCGTTTCCAGAGCGCTGCCATTGGCGCCCTTCAGGAGGCTAGCGAGGCATAGGCCTACCTGGTTTTATCCAGCTGGCTCGCAGGATAAGGGGCGAGAGGACCTAAACCCGCCAGCCAGCCTCTGGGCCCTCTACGGAGGATGCTGGATATTATATTTTACACGATTGTGGACATTTTTATTTCTTGTACCTTTTTTTCTCTTCCTTCCTTCATATGTTTAATTGTATTTTATTTTAAAATTTCTGTAAAGCACATTGAACTGCATTGATGTATGAAATGCGCTATAGAAATAAATATGACTTGACTTGACTTGACTTGATCAATCAATGAACAGGGGCAGATACAACCAGACATAGCGATTGGGTAAAGGTAGATCCAATCGTTTTAAATTTCAGCAGAGTCCACACCTCCAGGAAGAAACTGTTCGCTTAAAATTCTGTCTTTCATTGGCACATAAGGATGTTTCAACAATCAGGATCAGACTAGCCCACCCTACAAATAACACAAATAGGGCAAGACAGCACTAAAGAACCTGTTCAATCCCTTAAGATACATTACTTAACTACATTAACATGTTTAAACTCCAAAGAGAAAATACTATACCATACTGCATTTTAGGTTTATATTGACAGAGACTAAAAAGTTAACAACGCTGGCATCCTTGCCTTTATCAAAATAACACTAAGTGCTGAGATTATACCTAACCTAACCTAATAGCCTGAGAAGAAAAAAATGGTCTTTATCTTAATTTTTTTAACAAATACTTACATTATGCTGCCTGATTTCCAGATTTCTCTCTCTGTCTCTGTCTGTCTCTCTCTCTCACTCTGTCTCCCTGTCTCTCTGATGTGGTGTGTAACTGATCCAAGACCTGCTCTTTCCCCCTCTGTCTCTCTCTGATGTCAGTAACAGCACACATCCGTCTGGTCTGTGTGGAGACGGATATGGAGGTTGCGCCTCACCATTAATTCAGTGTTCAGTTGGAGTTCACTCCTGCCACTCCTATGTTTTAGTTGGGATTAGGACAGAAACGGCCCTGCTGATGGACTTTTTTCTCTCTCTGTCTCTGTCTCTGTCTCTCTCTCTCTCTTTCTCTGTCTTTGTTAAAGATGTCAAGGAGAGTTTTTTTCACTTCATATACTGAATGGATGCTTTTATTAACTTGGTTGTAGCATGTCATGATGTAAACCAGTGACAATGATATAATAAATGACTGTTAAACATCAACAAAATCTCTCTCTCCCTCTGTCTCTCTTCCTTTCTCTCTCTCTCTCTCTCTCTCTCTCTCTCTCTCTCTCTCTCTCTCTCTCTCTCTCGTTTGGATTAGGAAAGAAGCAGCACCGCTGATGGATTTTTTTCTCTCTCTCCTCCGTTACCCTTCCTTCACCTCTCTGCTCTTCTTGGCTTTTATGAGAGATTACAGTAGCTGCATTACCAAGAGTATACAGTATCTCTAACCCATTTCTTTTTCCTCCCTGTCCCCCTTTCTCCTGCTTTTTTCTCCCTTTCAGACACTTCCTTCAAACTCTCATCCTTTACACCTCCCTATCATACTCATTTTGTGTGTGTGTGTGTAACCAAGGTCTTCCCGCACAGTTCAGACCCAGTTTTGAATCCGCAACCTCACAGCAACTTCGATATGGGAGACAAATGCGCTACCAAGTGAGCTAAAAGCTGGACTCTTAGCTCAGTCAGTAGCGTATCTTTTTAAGGTGTTGGGAGGGAGGTTTACTAATGTTCAATGCTGAGCTGTGCTATCTGTGCTATACATGTGTATATATGTGTGTTTTTGTTTTTTATTAGGGACTACAGTAAGAGAGAACCTGTCTCATCACCAACTCTCTCCCTCTGTCTGTCTCTCCTTTCCCCCCTTCTTTCTCACTCTTTTTTTCTCATTTCTGTGTCCTTTCTCCCTCTCTCTCCTATTATACCTATTTGTCCTACTTTACAACTGCTCTCTACGTTTTCTTTCTTTATGTGTCTCTCCCTCTCTCCTTCTTTCCTGCAAGATAAGAGAAGAGAAAATAAGAGAAGAGAAGCAAGAGAAAGGTTGAAGGTTACTAATTGAATTGACTCAAACAGGGACATGAGGTGGATTTGAGCGTGATTTGTTAAGGTGAGGTGACACCAAGGAATCCCCTGTTGGTGCATACGTGTGTGTGTGTGTGTGTGTGTGTGTGTGTGTGTGTGTGTAGAAAGAAAGAGTGATGGAGGAGATGATGAAAGCCAAATGGTAATAGCTTTTACAGACAAGCACGCACCCAAAATCTTCTGGAATCTTCCTTGACTGACTGGATCATTAGGCATTGGGACTACCTGGTGCCAGCCATCACACTGAATACACAGACACACGTACATCCACACTTGCTTGCACACACACACGCACACATGCACACACACACACACACACACACACACACACACACACACACACACACACACACACACACACACACACACACACAAACTAAGTCATGCAAACAAGCTGACACAACATTTTTCTCTGACATTCTTCACACCTCTCTCTCTCTCTCTCTCTCTCTCTCCCTCTCTCTCTCTCTCTCTCTCACACACACACACACACACACACACACACACACACACACACACACACACACACACACACATACACACACACAAACAAACATGCAGATGCTCCTTCCATTTTAAAATATACTGGATTTTATTTACACAAGCAACAAATGTACATTAAACTGCTCAGCAAGTCTGTGTTATTTAAGTGAAAGCCTCCCTTTCCCTCCCTCTTTTTAGTGTGTGTATATGTGTGTATGTGTGCGTGTGTGCATGTATGTATGTGTGTGTGTGTGTGTGTGTGTGTGTGTGTTTTCTCTACATATGGATGTTTTATCTAAGCTGCCCCAATTGCCTAACCATCCATGTGGCTCTTTGCCCCTGCTTGACTTTGTGACTAAACACAATACCATTCAATACTACTTCTTCTCAAATAGATAGATGATAGATGAAACATGTACATAAACACACATTGCACTCAACATTTATTAACCCATTCAAATATGCATCTATACATGCATAACCGTGTGCATAAACACACGTTAACACAAAATAAACACACATACTAGCATAACCCTGAGATGCAGGAATAGTAAAGGTTTACATGGACTTTCATCATGACGGCGACTAGAAACTATGGCAAGGTACTACCTGTAAGAACATTCTTTTTAATACTATGTGAACACTTACAATGTTATCAATGCAAGGCCCTTGTCATACTAGCAAAGAAGTGTGGAGCTACTTCAAGCTATTTTAATAATTCAAAAATAGCATCATCATCTTTAAGCTTTGTCCATTCCCCTAGTACTAGCATTGTTAGTCTTCTTTGTACACGTTGCTCAAGGGGCAGGAGAGAGCTGGTTATTCACTCTGCCACTCACAATTTTTTTCCATACTAATATAGAAATCAAACCTGCAACCCTCCAATCCCAAGACAACCTACCTAACCATTAGGCCAGAGATGCCCCTGTACACACCCATTTCCTAATTCCTCTCAATGCCCTTGGAAAACACACCACAATCCTTCCACCTCATACAGATTACTGCAATACTTATACAAACCACATCTATACATCATATATACATGGACAAACACACGCAAACACACAAGCACACACACACATACACAGATTCCTCTCAGGAAGCGTCTGATTCCCACTCCCACTCAGGGCCTGCACAGGAAGTTTTTCCTGTCCGAGGGAAAGGTCAGGCAGAACAGCCCGGATGGGACTGGGTCCCAAGCTCCCAGAATTCCCCTCTCACCCCCACATTTCCCTGTGACCTATTTCCCCAGACGCTCACGCTTCCCCGGCCAACACAACAGGAAAACAAACTTCCCACATCGATCTATCTGACTGACTGTCTGTTTGTCTGTCTGTCTATCTGATTGACTGTCTATCTATCTATCTATCTATCTATCTATCTATCTATCTATCTATCTATCTATCTATCTATCTATCTATCTATCTATCTATCTATCTATCTGCCTGCCTGCCTGCCTGCCTGCCTACTTGCCTGTCTGCCTATCTGTCTGTCTGTCTGTCTGTCTGTCCAATGTGTCTATCTATTACCTGTGCTGGTAGTATATTGAGCAACCGCAATCAGTATGTATGTATGTATGTATGTATGTATGTATGTATGTATGTATGTATGTATGTATGTATACATATACAGTGTGTATGTGAATATGTAGGCTTACATGTAGGTGCATTTACGTATGCATGCATGCACGCTTACTGTACCCATTAGTAGCTTTTGAAGTAGAGGGTAACCATTTTACAACCCTCAAACGGACAGACAGACACTGTCTTCCAGCTGTTCTTGCAGGAAAGAGCCCTTTCCCATATGGGAGATCATCTGGAGTAGAGGCCTTATGGGTTCATATGGAAAATGTTTTCATGCAGAGCCAACAATAGAACAATGAACTCACATCCGCTGACTTAAAGTTGCATGTATGCATGTATGTATGTATGTATGTATGTATGTATGTATGTATGTATGTATGTATGTATGTATGTATGTATGTATGTATGTATGTATGTATGTATGTATTTGTTTACCTGACAATTTGTGCATTCCTGCAACTGCGTACTGAGTTGCTTTTTTTTTTTTATTTTTTTTTTTTACAAAAAACATAATAGGCAGAACTAAGTGTAAAGTAAAAAAACGGTCTGTATTACTACCACGTTACTTGAAAGGGCTTTAAATAGGCTAACAAACCTTATTTCTACCTGACAACGCGGGTCTTTGTGTCGGTCAAGTAGAAACAGTACGTCCCTATCCCACGACTGTTACATAACCAGCTTCGCAGACTTTCTATCAAGCTGACAGCAAGAGGCAGAACACAGAAGAGCTGCTGATAAAAAAAATAATAAAAAAAAAACAGTTCACTCGTTGTCACACTCGAGGAAATACTGGAGAAAGTGTGTTGTTGGGCGTTTGCTGACACGAAAATCTTTTGTCAATCTGAGGAACGTCAACAACAGAGGACAGGAACAATCCTTTGTGAGGGGGCGGCCAGAGCAGTGAGTCTTTGGTTGTCCGCCAGGCGGCGGTGTCGGTCTGAATCTTTGTCCAGACGACGGCTGCCTCAGTGACCCAGACAAAGAGGTGAGAGACGGAGGCAGGGAAGAATGGTAGCCGACGAATGTACAGTGCATCCTCGATGAAAACTGTGGCACGGTCGCTATAAAGATACAATCGATTGGTAAGCTTAGATAAATTGCTGATGTGAGTCGGTCTGAGATGGCAGGATGTAAAAAGAAATACCAAACATAGTTAGCAGAAAAGGGAAAAAAAGAAAATATCCTATAAACGAGCCTACACACACACACACGAACACACACACGCACACATACACACACACACAATTCAAAGCACATACAGACACAATTCTCCTTGAATACCCGCTGACGCCCCTCGGTGGGCGGAGACTCTGGTGTTCTAGCAGCGGCACTAAGTTCTCAGTGAGATAACAGCCGGTGGAGCGACACTAGCTCGCTCAGTTGGCGCGAGCAGTGTGCGCAGTCGAGTTCGTAGATGAGCGGTCCAAGCTGGGAGTAGTGACTGGGTTCAACTCGAAACGACTGACTGAACACTGACCTCACACAGCAGGTAGGGTAGGCTAAATATAACGGCACCTCCTTCTCCCTCTCTCTTTCACTCTCTCATCACTTCAGTGACACTAGATGACTATTTTGAGAAACGCAAATCTATGTCAGTTGCTCACTGTGTAAACAAGACAGATGGGCGTCATTAGGTGTCATAACATAACGAGATGTTTAAAATAGTCTGAGACTGAATGATTGTGTTGGCGTTATATGGACTGTTTAGTACTGCTGTCGTAGTAAGAATCATCTGGAGGATAGACTGCACTTGTATTGTCTTTGTGGAGTTCCACAGGCTGGGGCGCATCAGACTGATGTATTAAGATTTCTGTCAAACCAGCATCACTGAGCTGCGTCTGGCTGTGGTGGGTGGTGGTCATAGTCAGTTTTGGTCCACTGATTGTGCGACTTTCTCTCCATTTGTAGGCTTGCATCGCATCGGTGAGAAGATGCCGGCGCTCATAACAAAAAACTCCGATCTGGAGTTCGACTCCTTGCAGCCTTGCTTTTATCCCGACGAAGATGACTTCTACTTCTGCGGCCCGCCTAGCGAGGACATCTGGAAGAAATTTGAACTCTTACCTACGCCTCCCCTCTCCCCAAGTCGCGCTGCGCTTCCCGGAGCGACGGGAGACATCGGCTCAGCGACGGGGGTCGACACCTCGCTGCCCCTGGGGCTTGGATTAACGGATCCTCTGGACTGGGCTTCTGAACTCCTCTTGCTTCCGGAAGATGACATTTGGGGAGCGCCCGAGGGCGACCTTTTCGGATCAGCTCTGGATTCTGCCAGCGACAACTCCATAATTATTCAGGACTGTATGTGGAGTGGGTTTTCAGCTCGGGAGAAACTCGAGAGGGTGGTCAACGAGAAGCTGGGGATTGGCAAAACCACGGCCGGCCCAGTCACTGGACCAGAGGCGTGCAGTAAAACCGCAACGGGCGTCAAAGCACCAGCTGGGACAGTTGAGCTGAACAGCTCCATATCAGAGTGCGTGGATCCTGCAGTGGTGTTCCCTTTCCCGGTCCACAAAAGACAGAGTGGCTGCAAGACAACGGGAGGCCAGGCGGGGACGGTCACATCACCCCCTGTCAACCATGTCCCGGACGACACCCTGAGTGACTCTGGTAAGAGAATTACGCAGCCCAGACTCACAATGACGCGATAGTTAATTCTACTCAACACAAGGAAGGCTGGGCCGTCTGTCACCACATACCGTAACACCTTTTATTGCTGTGAGATATGGTCAGAGTTCTGATGCTGGTCTGGTGTTATCAGGACTTAATTTCATCACAATGTCTAAAAAAGTAATTACAGTTTTATTAAATACAGACTGTGCTTGATATAGGTCTGCTGTTCATGGATACCGCAGTGGTATTACGCTGGGTCGTGGTGGTAATTGGGGTAATTGTTGAACCTCATATGCCTGGCCCAGAATCGGATTAGTGTGCGACATTCCAGACTAACACACACACACACATACACACACGAGCACTAGTAGGAATGGACGCAGTTTATGTAATCATTCCGCTTTGTACCCAGTAGATGGCAATGAAATGGGAATTGTACAACGTCTATCGGGAGTGTTTTGTTGGCATTCCAGCTGAACACAAAGAAACTATCATTTTAGCTTGGGTGATGTGGGCCGGTTTAAAGGACGACTTCCATAGAACAATGTGTTGCAGCTTGGCGTAAAATAAGCCTACAAATGACTGACGTGTGTAGGCGTGGGTGCGGCAGACGTTTATGTTACTATTCAGTCCAGTGCATTTAGGCTTATCTCTTGTATTTTTTATGCTGGTTAATCAATCCAAGAAACTAGAATGAGCTAGAACCCACGTAAGCACTGCGATTAAAGATAAGAAAAGGACAACAAAAAAACCTTTATTTGGTTAATTCTGACTTGTCTCCGCCAAGTCATTGGCACCGGTTAGCCCACAAACAAACCACTTGAGAGCACTTCTAGGGCACGTGTATGCATTGATTGCTATTTTTCCCTTTGTCTCATTCTTTCATGTTATAGAAGAACATTCCGTAGCCGTCTTTTTGTCTGTCCTGAAAGTCGTTGCTTCCATTACGTTGATAACTTCTATTTCATATTCAAATTAAATACGAAAATCGCACGTGAGTGTTAGCGGAACCCCATGAGCATGCGGTAATCGTTGTGGAAGGGGCGGCGGGGGCGAAACGTGTATGGAGAGGGTGTGTGTGCGAGGGGGGTAAGCTCGGCCCCAACCTGGCTGTGGGCCGAGTTTGGCAGCAGCCCCTCATAAAAGACAGAGGAGGAGGACGCGGAGGAGGGGGGGCAGTCTTTTAGCACGGTGACGGCTTTGAACAAGCGCTCCCTCCCGACCAGCTGTCTGCCTGGCATTGCTCCAGGGCGAGGGCTCTGTGTCCCGCGCGCCACACACATAATCAGCTCCGGAGATTACAGCCCTCTCCCGCCACGAGCTGCGCGCTCCTATTTCGCGCCATTCCCAGCTAACACTATTGAAACACATAAAATGGGGGCGAGAAATAGTGAGGCAGGCAGATTAGAAAAAGAGAGTCGGCCATTGGGTTCAACTGGGGAGACACGGAGAGAGAGAGAGACAGAGAGACTCCCTCTCTGTTTCTCCACACGCTGTGTTTTGTACACAACTGGGTCTTGTCTGTCTCCCGCCCTGGCGCACGCAGACAGCTTCCTGTAGTGCGTACTGCTGAGCCGTCTCTCTGTGTGTGGCGTAGCCTATGATAATTACCTCTCTTTTATCCGCATAACACGTTGCACACAACTTGAAAAGAACAACTCTTCTGAAGGCATTAGCTGTGTAGACGTCCGCACCCTTTGTTTATAAAACCCTAACGCGACGCCAGTGTTTTTTTCCATCTGTCTTTTAGTCTCAACAAGAAGGCAGTAGGTTCAGGCCAGGAGAAGTTGCAGAGTTTGTCTCGCTGAGGTGGGATTAAGGGCAGAAGATATGCAGTCAGTCTGGTAAACTTGACCCAACTTGTGAGGCTCATTAGAGCCGTGACTGACAGGAGATTTCTTTGTGTTAAGGCAGAGAGCAGTGTGAAACATATCCCCACCCACACACTGTTAAGCATGTGGCAAGGCATTAAAAAACACAGGCAATGTCAATATCTCACAGCATTATCTGAGGGAAGAGGATTAATATAATCAGGTATATAAGTATATAGACCTAACAAGATCTAACTTCTAAAGAACTTACCATATTTATTTGCTTGTTTTTCCTTACAGATGATGATGATGAGGAGGAAGATGAGGATGATGAGGACGACGATGATGATGAGGAAGAAGAAGATGAGGAGATCGATGTGGTGACGGTGGAGAAGCGGCGTTCAGGGTGGTCGAGTGCAGGCGGTGTGGGTAGCAAGCCTCCCGTGGAGCTGATCCTCAAGCGTAGCGCTGCCGCCTCCCTTCACCAGGAGCAGCACAACTACGCGGCCCCCTCCCCTTACGCCTCCGCCTGCCATGGCAGCTCCACAGACTGCTCCACAGGTGCGGCGTCGGCGCCCCCTAGCAAACGCCACAAGCCCGACCGCCTCAAACCAGCCTCTCCCACTGCTGCAACTACCGGTTTTGTGACGACAACGACGTTGACGACATCCTCTGCGACGTCTTCCTCAGGTGGCCGCCATCGTCGGGCGGAGGCAAGCGGCAGCAGCCCTCCCCGCGGCGGCTCTGACTCAGACGACATGGAACGCCGGCGCAACCACAACATCCTGGAGCGGCAGCGACGCAACGACCTGCGCTCCAGCTTCCTGACGCTGCGCGACCAGCTGCCCGAGCTAGCCAGCAACCACAAGGCTGCCAAGGTGCTCATCCTGAAGAAGGCCACTGAGTACGTGGGCACCCTGGAGACCCAACAGCGGCGACTGCTGCAGGAGAAGGACAGACTGCAGGCGCGGCGACAGCAGCTGTTGCGTCGTCTTGAACAGGCGCGGACACGCTAATGCAAGCATAACATATGAAAGGCTGATGGCTAACAACAGCTAGCAGCTAGCGCAGTTCTGCCACCCTACTACACCCATGGCTTAAAGTGAACTCCTAAGCAGCCACCAGGAGGCTAGTGCTCTACTCCACAACTAACAGCTAGCAGCTCATGGGAAGCTAGCATGCCACTCGGCTAGTCGGCTAAAAAAAAAAACTGAAACCTTTCAGCAGGGACATTACCTGAGTTAAGTAATCAGATGCCACCCAATTTGGTGATGTATGAATTGAGTGAGTGTGTTTATAGGTGTGTGTGTGTGTGTGTGTGTGTGTGTGTGTGTGTGTGAGCCAGAAAACCTGTGCAAAAATCTACAGTATGTGAACTCTGTACAGAGAGGACTGTCTCTTGAAGCTAACGGGCTAAGCGCTAATCTGGTAGCAGCCACTGCCTGATGTAAAGCAAAGGAACACTAGAAAACTAGCTGTTGGGACTCAAGACTCACTGCCGCCACTTTCTTTGCACATTTTTTAGACGTCAAGAATGTTCAGGGTTTTACTTTTTATCCACTCAGAAGAAGAACAAAAACAATACAAACAGAGAGAGCGACAGAAGGAAAACGAGGTGATCGGTTAAGGGGTTGATCTATAGACTGATTGATCAAGCATTAATCAAATTTGAGCACGTGTTGTTTGGTCTTTTCTCTTTTATATTAACAGAACCTTTAATGGGCATGACTGAGTGAAACAGTGTGGTTATGAGAGGATGAATGAACTTATATCAGCTACCAGCACTCCCTTATCAAAACACTCCTTTCAGCACACACACACACACACACACTACATTGATGCTGTTGGCTTTCTGATGCAATTCAGCCAAGCATCACTCACTTTACACATATCACACATACACTAACAAAACTCAGATTGACACAAACGCACTCTCTCTCTGTCTTTCTCTCTGTCTCTCTGTCTCTCTCTTTCTGTCTCTATCACACCTCTTTAAAAACACTACTAGTCAGGAGCAGCAAACACAGGGAACTTCCTCACTCACTGGTGCTTAGAATAACTGTCATACCTCTTTATACCTTCGTATGGGACACTTTTTTTGTAAATACCAGATTCAGCAAAACACTCAGTCTGCCTTGTTTTTTGTACACAACTGTCTTTTTTAAATTCACAAAATGTATCGCAAGAATCTGCCAATAACTAGACTGGATCTTGACAAAGTACTGTATGACCTCCATTTTTGAGGATCAAGAGACGTTTTTTGTATGATAACAGAATGTTGAGCTATTGTTTATTTGTTTGTTTGTTTTTGTTACTTTTTTCATATTATCCCTCTTTATATTGACGTACCACACCCCTACTAATTCCCATACACCTCTTCGATTTAGTGTGCTCTTGATACATACTAAAATTTTATACTTATATTTTCGTATGAAAATGAGTTCTCAGTAGATATCATGTTATCTTGTTGGCTTTGTTTTGTTTACCCTCTTTCTTTTAAAGTCATTCTTTTTGTACAAAGAAAGTGTTCTATCTTTAATATTCCTGACCTATTCTTCTCGTTTCTTGTCTATATATTTGTATCATTTTTTCGGGTGCATAGAACTGGGTCAAAGGAAAGGAAAAATAACTAACATTTTTTTTTAAAATTGTACTTTTAGTGCTGTCACTCAGAGCACTTTTGAAATACCTCATTCAGATAAGAAAATAAATAGACATTCAAATCAAAACAAATGGCTTTCTTTGGGTGGAGACTCATCATTTACCATCACTCATCAGAAAAACCACTGCACGCACACACACACACACACACACACACACACACACACCGTCAGAACACTTAGCACAGATGGTTGGATGACACAGCAGATTTTAACGTTTCCCCTTAGGGATGCCTCGGAGCAAACATATTGAGTGGGATCGGTATGACACTGATTGCATCACAGTCGGCATGACGGGCTTGGCCCAGATTGGGGCCGGAATCTCGCAGTCCCGTACCAGAACCTTCCCAGAATGCAGCTGATGTTGACGCACGCCTGGTTGCAGCCTTGGCTGGTGTAGGAGTGGTGACGACAGCATGAGAAATGTTGTGTTGAAGGTAAATCTACCAGGACTGAGATTCTGGGGCTGGCCAACCAACACAGATAGATGACTATCTAAACTCCCCCTCCCTCCCTCTCTTGCTTTTCCCCATCTCTCTCTCTCTCTCTCTCTTTCTTTCTGTCTCTCTCTCTATACTGTGTATCCCTTTCTGCTCTTTTCACTTCCCCTGCTGTCTCCTTTTCTGTTTTTTGTCTTTCTTCTCTCACTGCCTCTCTGTCTCCCTCTCTCTCTGTGCCTGTCTTTGTTTGAGGGGAAAATCACATTCTTTGTGTTGCCGAACCTCTCTCTCTGTCCCTTTCTCTCTGTCTCTGTCTCTCTCTCCCTCTCTGTCCCTTTCTCTCTCTCCCTCTCTCTCTCTCTCTCCCCATTTCTCTCATAATTCTCTCAGTTAGGCTTGGTGGAGCTCTCACTAACTGACAAAAGAGCCAAAAGAGTGTCCACAAAATCTGTACTGATTTCCCTCCATGATGAGTAGACATGCTCGTGCGCACACACACACACACACACATGGACCATCCCACTCAAAGACTCAAAAACACACTCTGGCTCTCATCCACCCACATCCACCCACACACAGACCTACACAGAGACCCACACAAACACACACACGCACACACACCTTGCCACTAAAAGATTCAACCATACACACTCGGGCACTCACCCATCCGCATCTACGCACACTGAGACCCTCCCACTGAAAGACTCAAACACACCATGACACACACACACACACATACATACACACACACACACACACACACATACACACGCCCACCCACACACACTCACACATGTTGAGTGGATGTGAAAAGCGTGCTCGGCATTCAGGGGTTCAAGAACACGCTGTCTGCTTGTCTCATTGTTCCCGCCGTTACCGTGGAAACTGCTTCAGCTGCACTGTAGCAGACAGCCTCACGCTTTATTTATTTATTTATTTATTTATCTACAGGTTCATTCATTCAAGTGTACAAGAAATACTGTGTGTGTGTGTGTGGTGTGTGTAGTGTATGTGTGCGTGTGTGTGTGTGTGTGTGTGTATGTGTGTGTGTGTGTATGAACTTTAGTGACCTGCACACATACTCCAATGCCGGCTTCACAAGGGATACTGTTTACCAACATTAGTCACATGTCTCTCGCTCTCTCTTTCCCTCTCTCTCTCTCTCTCTCTTAGTCTCTTTCACTCATGCAGAACCCCCACACCCCACACACACAGCAGGGAGAAAGACAGCCAAAAATGTGCCACGCAGGGTGATTTGCAGAGGCAGTAAGCCAGGAACGTTTTGGAAGGGTCTGAAAGCGAAATCTGTCGGCGAAGAGACAGAAAAAAAGAGAGGGAAAGAGAGGGAAAGAGAAAGAGACAGAGAGAGAAAAAGAAAGAGAAAGAGAGAGAGAGAAAGAGAGAGAGAGAGAAAGAGAGAATAGTTCCTCAGGGAATGCAGTCGGGACGATTGATAGATTACATAAGAGTCTGTGTTCGGTCAGTTAGTGTGTTTGTGTGTCTGCATGTGTGTTCGTGTGTATGTTGCATATGTATGTATGTGTGTGTGTGTGTGTCTGTGTGTGTGTGTGTGTGTGTGAGTGTGTGTGTCTTCAGAATGAGATAACCATGGGAGTCCCCCCTGTACCATCTGGCCAATGGCTTATCCTGCCTGGTTATAGACAAAAACAGAAACACAAAGGATATGAAAGAAAACATATCCTGTGTCCAGACACTCACAAACTCACACACACACACACACACACACACACACACACACACACACACACACACACAGACAGACACGCACACACACACACACATACACTTGCTCTGAAACAAATACCCCCTTCGACCCTCACACACACATACTTATATACATGCATGTATACACCCACACACACACACACACACACACATACACAGTGGGGCTTGAACAACAACACATGCAGGGTCCAGAACAGCTTCCTCATTCATCAGTTTGACACCACACCAGTCTACTTCATAGAGATAAGCTGGGTACACACTCTCTTTCTGTCTCTCTGCCTCTGTCTCCCTCTGTTCCCCCTCTCCATGCCTCCCTCTCTCTCTCTCTCTCTCTCTTGTAAGGTTCTTTCACACACACTCTTTCTCTCTCTCTCTCCCTCTCTCTCTCTCTCTCACTTACTCAAACACACACACACACACACACACACACACACACACACACACACACACACACACACACACCTACACACACATGTACAGTCGGGCTATTATGTGACATGCTCTGGTCCGGTGCTGATAGGAGTCATCGGTGGTGCTGCCGTCTTTGTTCCCGTCTTTTACATGTAATGTAAGCATCCTGTTAAGCATACGGCCTCAGCCCATTCACACGCTGAAAAAACACTTTGAATAACATGCACGTGTCAACTTACACACCCCTGTTGCCTAGTGTTACTCACACATTAACACACACACACACACACACGCACACACACACACACACACACACACACACACACACACACACACACACACACACACACACACACACACACACACACAGAGCCAAATAATATCAAAAGAACCAGACTAACCACCTCTTTATCTAATTGTCCTCTGTGTGTGTTTGTGTGTGTGTGTGTGTGTGTGTGTGTATGTGCACTTAGTTACAGGCAGACACAGGGACATCCTTACCCTCTATGATGATGAGGCCTAATCGTCTGGTCTCCTACTGTAACACTGTAAGTGCGTACATACATGGGCAGCAAATTAGCTCCATCAGCCGTGAATGACCACAGTGCCCCAGAGTGACCCAGCCGCTGTCTTTACTCTGTGTACCAGCGGATAGACAGATGGAGCGAAAGACAATGAGAGACAAAAGACAAAAAAAAAGAAAAAACAGAGAGAAGAGGGAAAGACGGGGACAATGAGAAGCAATAAATAACACTTCCTCACACTCACTCACACTCACTCACAGACACACACACACACAGCAAGAGCAAGAGAGAACAAGAGAGTGGGAGAGAGAGAGAGGCAGACCGAGACATAAGACAGTAGGAGAGAGTGAGAGAGAGAGAGAGAGGGAGAGAGGGAGAGAGAGAGGTAAACAAAGAACAGAGAAGATAAACTCAAAAGAATTGTAACATCTAGCAGTAATCTTACAACCACGCAGTTGTATAGATAGAAACAGAAAGAAAAAAAGAAGGAGGACCCAAATAGAAAGGAGACATTCATCGGTAATCATGTAACCACATTGGCAAACACACAGAAAGAAAGGAGGAATGACGACATGAAAACCTAGTTCGAATTACAGGGGGCACTGGGTGGTAACTCCTGATCAAGACCCAGTACCCCCCCAAAGAAACAAAAATAACAGGGTTGGGTGGTACCAACACATTATTATTATATAATTACATAATTAATGTCAATGTAAAAGGTGGTACTCCTTGTAAAAGGTAGTCTCCCCCCCCCCCCCCCCAATTATAGAGAGGTAATTCACACTCTGCATAAAAACATTTGATCAACCTTCATATGACCCCACATTTCATCACCTAGTATTTCCTATATTGCAACTGAGTCATCTGGAGCATTGCAGATGCAATGGTCTATAATGTGAACTAGTTACAGTAAGAAGGATAGTGTTATGTTGCTGTATCACAGTAACAACAACAATGGAATGGTATGTGGCATGGTCTATGGTACATGAAGGACAATGGCATGGTGTTTGGTACATGAAGGAGAATGATATTGTATGATACAGGAATGATACAGTACAGTGATATAGTAACTGTATGATACAGTATTGATACAATAATTGTATGATACTATATGATCATATGATGAAAATATGATCATTATGTTTAGGGCATCAAGAACAGTGACATGAAGTATGATACATTACGTGAAACACATTAAGGACAATGGCATGCTGTATGGTACATTACAAACAATGTCATGGATTTAAGTACATTACATCACATTAAGGACAATGGGATAGTGAACTGAACATTAAGGACAATGGCTTGCTATAGGGTACAGTAACAACAATTGTGTGGTGTCTGGTACAATAAGGACAATAACATGGTGTTTGGTACATTAAGAGCAATGGTGTGGTGTTCTGCACATTAAGAACAATAGCATGGTGTTTGGTATAGTAGGGACAGTGGTGTGGACTTTAGTACAGTAAGCACAATAGCGTGGTGTTTGGTACAGTAGGGACAATGTCATGGTGTTTGGTATATTAAGGACAATGGCACGGTGTTTGGTATATTGAGAACAATGGCATGGCGTTTGGTACAATAAGAACAATGGCATGGCGTTTGGTATAGTAGGGACAATAGAAGGTGTTTGGTATATTAAAGACAATGGCATGGTGTTTGGTATATTAAGGACAATGGCAAAGACTTCAGTACAGTAGGGACAATGACATGGTGTCTGGTACAGTAGGGACAATGGCATGGTGTTTGGTATATTAAGGACAATGGCATGGACTTCAGTACAGTAAGGACAATAGGATGGCGTTTGGTACAGTAGGGACAATGGCATGGTGTCTGGTACAGTAGGGACAATGGCATGGTGTTTGGTCCAGTGACAAGGGCAGTGCAGTGGAGCGAGAGCTCGAACAGCGTCCTCCTCTTTTGTGTGGGGCTCGAGTGATGGCCTCTGGGGTGGCTACTGTTGCTGTCGCTGTTGCCACCCAAGCGCAGGGACGAGGGACAGTGCCATGGAGCTGTCATCGATGCCCTCTGCTTGAGTGTGTGTGTGTGTATGTGTGTATGTGTGCAGCGGGCACCATCTGTTGTTGGTCAAAGGCAGGTGGGAAGTTGGGAGGCCAGTAATGGGGGGTGGGGGTGTGTGGGGGAGTGTGTGGAGGGGGGTTGGTGGAAGGGGAGGGGTGAGGATTGCTTCAGAGAAGAGGAGGGAAATAAGTGTGATGTCATAGAAGTGCACAAAAGGGGTCTGAACGTGACAGGGCAACGCTGCTCTCACACACACAGGCACTCAGTGACACACACGGACACGGACACACACACACACACACACACACACAAACCCCTCACACACGCGCATTCGCGTGCA
>CM059282.1:9024448-9026948 GCA_030347295.1 Setipinna tenuifilis | reverse complement strand
ACAAATGCGTAAAGATAAAAAAAGATTATCAGGGCAGATGTGTGAGAATGTGCAACAGGTCAAGGCCTTGGTTGGGTAAGAGGTTATCACAGGAACCAGACTGGTCCAACACACCACTTAGATAAGTACCTCTGTACACATGCGCGCACACACACACACACACACACACACACACACACACACACACACACACACACTGTCTCTTTCTTTCACACACATTCTCTCCTTCTCCTCTTGCCCTTATATATATCATTCATTGTTGTGACTGCCCTCTCCCCTGTTTCCATGATTCTGTCTCTCTCTGTCAGATGTCCTCCATGTTCACTATGTCAACTAACAGTCAAGCCGCATGTCAAAAGAAAAGAGTTAGGATTATTATGTAAGAGGAGTTTTGGTAACACTTATAATGTTACAAACACTGACAATGACACTTTATGACAACAGTCATGAACATTGATGATATGTGCAAGACAACAGGAGAAGATTAAGACAAATAAAAGTAGCCATAAGCAAGCAAAGTCTCAAAGAAATCTAAAAACAATTGGATAAAATACAAATAAACAATATAAATAATAAATATAACACAGAGAAGCAATTAGACCACCAAGATCAAGTCAACAAAGCAAACAAACAACAGATTATGAGCAGAATGTACCAAATTAGGCCAGAGTGGAAATCCAGACAGACTAACCCTCATACGGGTCTACATGTTGAAGCACTTTGAGCTACATCTTGTATGAATTGTGCTATACAAATACAGTTTATAATAATAATAATAATAGTAGTAATAATAATAATAATGATAATAATAAATTCAGCACCTGCTAAGTGTGGTGTAATGTAAAGGAATGCTTTAGTTCTGGCCTAAGTTTAAGTTTTCAGTCTGCTTGACTAAAGTGTCCATCAACGTCATCTCACGCACAAGAAGCATGATCAGACTTTTCATTTTAATATCGCTGTTTTTGGTTATCTGTCATTTTGTCTTAGATTTACTGCCTGAGTTTAATGAAGCTTTTCTCCTTCCTTTCCCCCCTCCTCTTCCACTCTTCTCTCCCTCTCTCTCTCTCTCTCTCCCTCTCTCTTTCATTCCTTCATTCCTTTTTTTTGCATACACCCACATGGTAATCTATGAAGCATGCATCAGCCTAAAGCACTCTTACACTGACACACACACACACACACACACACACACAGACACACACGCACGCACACACACACACACACACACAGACACACACGCACGCACACACACACACACACACACAGGCACACACACGCTGCACCCCCCCCACACACACACACACACACACACTTGTGCAGTATTTCAATAAACATTAATCACACCCTGAAAGCTTTGCTGATGGTCTGTTTTGCTTTGTTTCCGCTGAGGAATCCTTGAGTTGGCAGATCAGACAGGAGACATGTATGTGTATGTGTTCACTCAGAAAATATTCACATTCACTGTACAGACGTGTGTGTGTGTGTGTGTGTGTGTGTGTGTGTGTGTGTGTGTGTGTGTGTGTGTGTGTATGTGTGGGCATGCCTTCTTCCGGATGTGCAATACTGTTCATAGACTTGAAATCCTTCCTTACCATACCACCTATTGCCCAAAATGAATGAAAACGAAATGTGGACATTGTTACTGCTGTAAATTACTTTTGCAGCTGGAAACAGTTTTGAATAGGAAGTTATCATAAAGGCATTAAAAATCTTATTTCCCTCCTCATTCAGTCTCAAATTTAGCTGATCCTCATTTATTCTCAATATTAAAAGGAAAAAAGTATTCATTAAAAGCTCTGTGCTTCACTAGTTAAGGATGACTGTGGTCTTCAGAGAAGCATCTAACCAACCGTTTTTGTACAACAGTTAGGTCTGGTCAAACAATTCAGCTATTTCTGATTGGATAAGACGCAGTCTAAGCGTCACTAGGAGTGAGGATATCCCACGGTATACCATGGGTGACTCTTCACAGTTGAGAGTCACTCCACCAACGATACAAAATAACCATTAAACCATTATTGGGAGCCAACCACGTGATTGATCTCACCTGTAATGGCGTGGCTACAAGAACCCTTGTAGTTATTAAACAATTAAGTAATATTTAAATAATAGTGGCAAAACTATTAACTTGTGCCAACTAGACACATAGATAATAATTAACAACCCTTAGTAAAGTGTTAGGTAATGGCTACTTTACTTTTTATTGTGGCCCCTTATTAGAAAGTGTTACCGAATCCTTGTGTGCAGAGGTGGTACCTTGTCAAAAAGGCAACACAGGTAACTGTGGCCACTACAATGAATCGGCTGATTGTAATGAGCACTCAGGACAGGTAGATCAGCTACTTAGTGAAGTCACCTGTGTTAGAAGGGGAAACCCGTGGCAGGGTTTTTACTTTCTGAACCCGGGATTGACACCTCTGCTGACAGACCTTTGAGGTGTGGATATTTTGCTTGGGGCCCAAACAAACTCTAGAATGGCCTCTGCCTGTGTGACTTCCTC
>CM059282.1:9016948-9019448 GCA_030347295.1 Setipinna tenuifilis | reverse complement strand
CACACACACACACACACACACACACACACACACAGGCAGACACACAGGCAGACGCACAGGCATACAGACACAGACAGATTTTTTTTTTTTAATTCTCACCTGTTACTGGTGTGGGTCCCTCAGCACAAACAGGTGAGATAGATTGTGAAGAACAGGTGAGACGAGATTGTGAAGAAAAATGGCTTATCCTGTCTGGTGTGTGTGTGTGTGTGTGTGTGTGAGAGAGAGAGACAGAGACAGAGACAGAGAAACTGCAGTTTCCTGCTTGCTAGATAATTTTCTAAAACAGCCGGTGGCACTAAATCCTGTCTTTTCTAATTTGCCGTGTGTGTGTCTAATAAATGTGTTTGTTCATTTTCATTAAACTTTCCAAAGTCTCATGAGAAATACATAAATAACACCTGTTTCTCTTGGCAGAAGTAATGGGTAAATAAGAAAATAAAAGGATTGAGGTAAGCATTAGATTGACACGTGATTTAGGGTGAAAGAGTATTTTGAAATCCCAATTTGAACTTAGATTGGTTTAAATGACAACAGGGGAGCTGTTGCTTCTGTGATTCTTTGGTATGTTAGCAGCAAAATAGCTTTACTTGTTGCCTCAGCCATAGAAGTTAAGATCCTAAAATACTTCATTTTTCTCTCAAAATCTTTTCTCATCTCTGATTTTTTCTTAAATGTCCCTTAGGGGGGAGGTGAGAATGACATCTCATTTTTAAAATTTCTGTGGGCAAGTAGAGAGACGTCTCATGTAGGAAATGGAATGGAGCATTTTTTTAAATGTGTTGATCTGAATCAGCATCCAGCGAATCCATGAATTGCCATTTCCTTTTTACGCTGACGTTGCACAACACGGCATGCAGCGTTTGGCCTTGGGGGTGTATGCTGCTCTAAGTGTCCTCCTTGCTTAGGTCAGTCCCAATGAGATGTGATTTGATTAGGTCCAATTTAGTCACGGCACAGGGCTCACGCACAATGGCAAAGACACACAGGGGGCAGTTGGAGGACACTCAGGGAGATGCCTATTCAGGGACATTCAGTGAGTGTCTTTTCGCAGAGCATTCTCACACCGTTTATGAATAAATACAAGCTAGTGACTTAGGTTCTTGTTCCTTTACCTGTCTAGTCTGTCTGTCTGTCTGTCTGTCTGTCTGTCTGTCTCTCGCTCTCTCTCTCTCTCTCTCTCTCTCTCTCTCTCTCTCTCTCTCTCTCTCTCTCTCTTTCTTTCTCTCTCTTATCTGCCATTCTCTCTGGGCTCCCTACCACACTACTCCTCCTGAATCTAATCACATTCATGACGTTTTTTACATCAGGAAAGTCCGTTAATTCACATTGCTTTGGTCTGGAGCAAAATACAATGTTTATATTTTTTTGTTGTTGTTGTTGTTTGGCGCAGGTCACTTTCACAATGCATTTTTGAGCAAGTGGACTATAATTTGTAAATGAAATCACATGTGGTAAGGCTGGTCAATCATTTGGCAGAAGTATTTAGGGGCGGGAGGGGCAGACAGGCCAAAGTAAAAGTAAACAATCGAGGTGGAGATCTTGGTGGAGATCGAGGTGGAGATCTTGCTGCACTCTGTATTGTACTTAAGCATTAAACCGTTTCTGATATTTGAACTGTTAAAATCATTTCTAGCTCATTCTGACTGAAACTACGTAATTAAGAGGCTACCATGTTACTTTTAAAAATGCTTTTCTCTTGATATTGCAGCTTTCACACCAACGCAATCAAACCGACCTAAGGGGAAAGTCCGTTTGGTGCACACTAATTGCTGTTGGCGTGAAAACGCCCTCAGTCACCTTCTATGTGTCTGCCTGTCTGTCTCTGTCTCTCTCTCTCTCTCTGTCTCTCTCTCTCTCTCTCTCTCTCTCTCTTTCTCTTATCAGCCATGTCTCTCTGGCCTCCAAAACCACACCCTAATCACCCTGTACCTCTCTCTTTCCCACACACACTTCCTTACACACACCACCACCTCTTTTTTCTCCTTCTCTCCTTCTCTCTCTCTCTCTCTCTTCTATCCAACACACATGTAAACCCAATGATATATGAATGCAAACACACACAGACACACAGGCATCTGAAAGAGCACTAAGAGTTCATTGCTTAAGCCAAACCCTCACTGACCCTTCAACCTTATTAAAAAGCTATTCATACCCCCTGGCACACACACACACACACACACACACACAGATACACACACACACACATGCTCCTTAATAACCTTTATAGAGCTTTCTTCATCTCTTAAGGAGAGGCCCAGTAGCTGCTTCACATTTGCTGCATGCGTGTGTGTATGTGTGTGTGTGTATGTGTGTGTGTGTGTCCGCCCGCCTCATTCTCCCATAAGCGCTCACGCTGTGTGCAGGGCCTCGCCTTTTGAAGTACTCTGCTCCCTAATTGGCAGAGGCCAGAGGGGCCGAGATGACCCCGCCCCCACCCCCACCACCGGCCCCCACCCCGGCCCCGGCCAGCCCTGCGCTCCATCGTTAGGGAGCCGGC
>CM059282.1:8999448-9009448 GCA_030347295.1 Setipinna tenuifilis | reverse complement strand
CACACACTCACACGCACGTACACACACACACTCACACACACACACAAACCTGTCACGCTGTGTCATATTTTTGTCCCAAAAATCAATAAAACGGCCCCCCTGAGAGCAAGTGTGCACGCTCGTGTGTGTGTGTGTGTGTGTGTGTGTGTGTGTGTGAGTGTGTAGTGTGTGTGTGTGCGTCCCATGCGTGTCCCTCTGTAGGGGATTGACACATGGAGCAGATGGATAGTCTATAACTTTGACCAGTGCCACCTTCAAATCAGCAGGGGTTAAACTAATGAGAGCCACTTCCCTTTGTTCTTGCCAAGAACCTTGCTAACAAATGCAACTGTGTGTGTGTGTGTGTGTGTGTGTGTGTGTGTGTGTGTTTAGGGCACTCAGCGTAATTACTCCAGTAGGTCAAGGACTACAGATTGTGTAATTTGTATGTGACATCATCAAAGTCCATGTTGGTCCTGCAGGGCGGATTAGAGTATCAACAGATTAATTCTAAAAGAGCGCATTTCTACCTACAACAGTGCTATACGCACAAAGAGAGAAGACCACACTTGCGACTAAAAAATGGCCGCAGATAATCGCCCCAACTCAAGAGTACTGTACTATTTCCCGCAATTGAAAGGCCACTAAACCCTTCACCAGTCTGTGACAGGCTTCTGCTATCCCAGTTGTTCAAATGTGAGGAGTGAGTATTGTTGAATGCGGGAATCACTCATGGCCCTAGTTACGTTTGCTATGATTATATTGTTATGTTTTGTCATCATTTTTTATTGTCTTATATCTTGTTTTGTCTTTTATTGTCTTGTTTATAAGATGTTTAATGTACACTGTGGGCCTAGGGAGCGGTGCAATGCAACCTGTACATATGGCTTTTGAAAATAAAGCTGACTTTGACTTTGACTTCGACTTACTCCCAGGTTTCCCCCGGCAGGGAACCGTTGACCCAAAAGAATTTTAGCATTCAGGGAAGGGAAGATCATCAGGGAAGACCAACTTTATAATACTGTCAATAAACAAAGCAAGCAGTCAACCTGCAGTCTTGACCCTAGCCCTACTTTTGTCATGAAAAACATTTCATGTTTTCAGCTGCGTCTTCCCAGACATACTACAGATCATTAACACCTCTAACACCATAACGCCGCCATGAAGCCCCTCCTAAAATGGCAAACTTGGACTAATAATAAATAAATAACTATATTTATTATTTATTATAAATAACTATAGGCCCAGCAACCTCTCATTTATAAGCAAGATAGTTCAAAAAGTTGTTTTCAGGCAGCTTCACCAGTTTTAAATAAAAACGATATTCTAAAAAAATTCCAATCACGTTTTAGAGCTAACACAGAGACTGCACTAACTCAAAAATAGTAAGGGATCTCAGACTCAGTACAGCCACAAACCAAGTCTCTGCTCTGGTTCTCTTAAATCTAAGTGCCACCTTTGATACAATGGTCCATAACAAGTTGTCTTAAAACCTGTGTGTGTCTGTCAGATCATGTACTAAAAATGGTTGGAGTCATATATTACTGAACTATGTACTATGAAAAAAGTTAAGACTGAACACATAATTCCATATGTGTTCATTCACAGTTTTGATGCCTTTAGTGAGAATCTACAATGCAAATAGTCATGAAAATAAAGAAAACACATTGAATGAGAAGGTGTGTCCAAACTTTTGTATATGATACCACTGGCGAACATCATCAAAGAGCATAACATAGACTTCCATAGCTTTGCCAAAAGCACACAACTATATATTTCAGTTGAGCCAAACAAAACCACTACCCTACACTCATTAATTAACCTGTCTCTTGTCAGCTATGACACAATGGATAAATAACAACTTCCTAAAACTAAATGAAGCCAAAACTGACCTTTTGTTTATCGGCCCCAAAGATATACTCCAGTCTGGGAGTATACTCCAAGCTAAGCCAACATGTCAGAAGAGAGGTAACAAGCTTAGGTGTGATTCTTGGCATGGACGTAGACGTTAGTCCTCACATTAATAAAGTAACTAAAACAGCATATTTCCATCTAAGAAACATTGCAAAAGTTTGCCCCTTCCTGACCTATAGCAGGAAGTTGAAAAACTGTCCACACATTTATTTCAAGTAGATTAGACTATTGTAATGCCCTATTTATTTACAGGCCTCCCAAGAAAATTAATCGAAAAAATTGCAGTTTATTCAGAAATCAGCCTCGAAACTGAGAGGTAAATGTGTGTGAAAGGGCTAAAGTCAAATTGTAGTGGGTGCAGCTTCATGTACCTGAGTAAAGTGTGTGTGATGAGTGAGCGAAAGACGGTGCATAAGACTATATAATCACAATCAAGGCTAAGTCAATGTCACACACATACACACATGAATAAGTGTTACAAACACACACCTGTGGTCACATTTTTTTACTATGGTAAGTGACCAGCAAAGTCAAACGTAAATGGGCAAACACTAATACAAATGTGCACGTGTATTCTCACGTGTGCAAACACACACACACACACACACACACACACACACACACACACACACAAACACACACACACACACACACACACACACACACAGCCATCCACACACACACACACACACACACACACACACACACACACACACATACACAGGCACGCACACACACAAATAAATGTATACAGACATGCCTGCACACACAAACAAAGGCAGAGGCAGAGACTGAGAAAAAGAATAAAGACAGAGAGAGAGAGAGAGAGAGAAAGAGAGAGAGAGAGAAGGAGACCTTGGCCAATAGAAGACAGAAAGGCAGACAGGCAGGGAGAGTGTGGGAGCGAGAACGAAAGAGAGAGATCTTGTTTGATGCACTAAGAGACACACTGCAAGAGTGAGAGAGAGAGAGAGAGAGAGAGAGAGGGAGAGAGAAAGCAGATAGAGAGAGAGAGAGAGAGAGAGAGAGAGAGAGAGAGAAGATAGAGAGATAGAGAAGAAAAGGGGAAATCTGGTTTGAGGGAGGGAGAAAAAAAGGGAAGAGGAGAGAGGGGGAGAGGGAGAGAGAGAGAGACGGGGGGATGTAGACAGAGAGAGAGGGAATGAGAAAGAAGGGGGGGGGGTCGTGTTGAGGCAGTACTGGGGCAATGCAAAGAGAAAGAGGAAAAGAGGAAAGTTCTCTTTCTGTCCCTAGACAGCTGGAGTCTGATTACTGGATTAAAGCAAAACATTCTCTTCTGGAATGTTCTCTCTCTCTCTCTCTCCCTCTCTCTCTCACTCTCTCTCTCTGTTTGAGGCATTCAGGGGGGTCTATAGGCATTTTGGCTGAGGGCCCAAAATGGTAGCTGAATTTGCTTAAATGTGTGTGTGTGTGTGTGTGTGTGTGTGTGTGTGTGTGTGTGTGTGTGTGTGTCTGACTGATTCCATGTGTGTGGATGATATAGATTGTCATCCCATCCTAAAACCATCCTGTAAAATGGAGAACAGCTGAAGAAAGGGGCACACACACACACACACACACACACACACACACACCACAACTACACAAATCATAAAAAGGCATGGAACAAAGGCTTTGAACTGAAACTTTCAGGAAACTAAACAATGCAGCCACAACAAAAACACTTACACAAAGACAATAACATCACCCACTCAAACAGATCTATGTATACAGATACACCAACCCCCGACCCACACACACACACTTCCAGAGGTACACACCCACACACACACACACACACACACACACACACACACACACACACACTTGATGCGCACACACACACACTTACGAGCACACACTCACACACACACACACACACACACACACACACACACACACACACACACACATACACACAGCAGAGCAGAGGAAGTTGTCTGCTCTTCACTTGACACACATGGCATACATAGAGGAATATAATCCAATTTCAAATGGACCCAACACACAGTTTCCTGTCATCTCCCACAGTCGGTGTTGTTCCGCTTGTGACAGGATATGTGTGTGTTCATAACTCCTGTGTGTGTGTGTGTGTGTGTGTGTGTGTGTGTGGGCTGTGTGCCTTGCCCAGTAAATAATAATCATGTTAAAGGGAAAAAGCCAAATAGATGCGTCATTGTGCTGTCTGTAGGTTGGGATTTGTACAAGGACATGACACAGCAGAGAGAGATGGCTAGCGTTCATATGAAAAAGCTGTAAACCTTTTCTATGAAGATACTAATCACTAGTCACAAGACACATCCATACAGGCTTATAATGCATTCATGACGTATGTAAAGATAAGATAAGATAGCCTTTATTGTCATTATACAAAGTACAATGAGATTTAAGCCTCCCTTCAAAGTGCACACAACATAAATGTATTCTGTAAATGTATCAGTCAAGTATTCATATCTATTTGTACATACACATGACTGTACTCCTAAGGCATTATAACACTGTGTCATAAGCCATTTTCTAACCTCAAGCGATATAGTGCAGTCATGAGTATGTATAAATGAATACTAATTTCAACCATTATTAAGCTTTATGAAGGCATTTATAACCCTTTATGAATGTATTTATAAAGCTGTGTTACTTAAAGCTTTATAGACAGTGTTACCAAAAAAAACTTCTGAAGCCTTTATGAATTGCTTATGTAGCACTTATTGACCCCTTATGAAGTCCTTATGTAGCAGTTTTTAGCCCTTATGAAGTCCAGATGCCATTATGAAGGCTGTGTAAAACTGGCAATTCTTTCATGACATAAAGAAGCACAGAGTATATGATATCTATTTTCCTCTCCTCCCTAACCTTTTACCCTCCTTTCTCCTCATTTCCCTTCTTTCCTCATCACTCCTCTCTTCTTTCATCTCATCCTTTTCTCCTTTCTCCTTGTGTTATCTCTCAAAATCTTCTCTTTTCTTCTCTTGTCTCTTCTCCTCTCTTCTATTCCTTTCCCCTATCTTCCCCTCTCTTCTCTTCTCTTCTCCTCTCTTCTCTTTTCTTCTCTTCTCCTCTCTTCTTTTCTCTTTTCATTTCATGGGGAGGTAATACGACACTGCAGTCGGACATGACTCTACACACACGTCTTTCTCTCTTTCAGCCCACACGGATAAACGAATGAAGAGCGTGAAGAAAGAGACTCCGGCGGAGGAGTGTAGTAGCATCGTACAGAAATAGGAGGATGCCGGGCAGAGGAAGTAGAGCGGGTGGGGGTGGGGGTGGAGGGGTGTGTGGATGGGTGGAGGTGGGTGTATATGGGTGTGTGTGTGTGTGTGTGTGTGTGTGTGTGTGTGTGTGGAGGGAGGGGGTGGGGGGGTAAGAGTGGTCGTTCGGCGTGGGTGGGGGTCGAGACGACAGCTGTCAGGGTTGTAAGGCGACCTGCCTGTGATGTCACTGCCTGGGGGCATTCCGCTGGGGGTCAAGGTCACGAGGAGCCAGCTGACAAGGTCATCAAAAGAAGCGGCGACGAGATCACTGATGTGAGACAGACGAGGTCATCAACATGAGACGTAGGGGGCGTGGTCACTGACGAGAGATCTACAAGCGCATCAAAGCGGCAGGAACTGGACCTGAATTCAATCCGCATATCCTGAATCAAACAACCATGCACATGAGACCCACACACATCCACATACACACATCCACATACACACACACACACACACACACACTCAGACGCATGCATGCACACAGACACAAACACAAACAGAAACACAGACAGACAAAATCACATGCTCACACAAACACACACACTAACACTGACATCCATTCACACTATCAAACACACATACTTACACATTCATCTTTTTCACACATACTCACAAGCAAACAAACACACACACACACACAGACACACACATACACACACACACACACTCACACTCACACACACTAAAGGAGTGCAGCTGTCTTAGTTTGTGGTGGTTCCTCTGTAATAAAGTGGACAAAGCTCTAAAAACAGACTGAGATAGAGATGTAAGAAATGATTAACAGAGACGGCTCAAAGAGGTCAAGGGTTTTTTTTAACCCCAAGGAGTGTGTGTGTGTGTGTGTGTGTGTGTGTGTGTGTGTGTGTGTGTGTGTGTGTGTGTGTGTGTGTGTTTGTGTGTCATAGTGTTTGCATGGGTGTGTTTGGGATAGTGTGTGTGTGTGTGTTTGTGTGTGTGTGGGGCAGTGTCTGTGTGTGTTTGCTTGTGTGTCTGTGTGTGCCTGTGTGTGTGTGTGTGGTTTTATGACATCTGGATGTTTAAGTGTTGTAAAGGTTATTGGTCTCTAACTGCCACTGCTTTCCCCTCCTAAGCATTCTCCCAGCGCAGGGGCCCTGTGGTGTGTGTGTGTGTGTCACTGTGTGTGTGTCACCCCTGAGCTCCACTGCTCGGCACTTTTAACAAGGGCACACACACACACACACACTGGACAGACCACAGACTTGACTTTTGGACCCAATGCAAATGAATCTAACAGACTTAGGGGTCTATGTGTGTGTGTGTGTGTGGGTGTGTGTGTGTGTGTGTGTGTGTGTGTGTGTGAGTGTGTTTGGATGTGGGTATGGATGTTTTGTGTGTGCGTATGTGCGTGTCTTTGTATGTGTTTGTGTGTGCGTGTGTGTTTGTGTGTGTTTTGATGACTACATCCACAATGTGTGTATGTGTACATAACTGAATATTATTCTCTGTTGTGTAATAATCACTTAAATTTACATAGATGAACAGAAATGCTTGTTATTGTATTTACTGTGTTATATAATAGTTACATTAGTCACATAATAGTTACTTTTATTTGTTTCCTTTTTTTTCAAAAATATTATTGCATTATTACAAACTTGTAATTTTGTAATAATAACAGTTCATTCAGCCTTCACGATAAAGCATCTACAAAACCATATTTGATTTATTCTGAAGACAGGAAGAAACAGAAAGAGAAAAAAGGGAGGGACAAGCAAAGAGAGAAGGATGAGTGAAAAGAGAGAAAGAGAGGTAAGAGAGCAAGGGAGAGAGAGACAAAGAAAGAAAGAAAAAAAAGACAGAAAGAAACCAAAGAAGACAGTTATAACATTTTTTATGTCTTCATTAAGTCTTGTAATCTTTTATGTAGTAATAAATGGCGCCACAATGAACTGAGCTGATCGTAGGTGGTGCTGTCACAAATGACATTCAAATGGAGTTACTCAATAAATTAATTGTTCTGAAATGAGTTTTGCATAATTAATGCAAATTGTGAAGAGGATTACAATGGGGGGAAATGTAGATTGTTCATCTAAATTTCATTTCTGTCTTCCTCTCTTTCTTTTTTATCTCTTCCTCTCCCTCTTCCTTTCTCCATCCCTCTCTCTCTTTTTTTCTCCAAGTCTTTCCCTCCCTCTTTTTCATCACCCCCACCCTCTCTCGCTCTCTGTCGCCCTTTCTCTCTACCTCTCTCTCTTTCTCCCTCTCTCCTCCCTTCTCTCTCGCTCTTTCTCTATCTCTCCCCCCTTTTATCTCTCTCTCCCTCTCTCTCTCACTCTCTCTTTCTCCCTCTCTCCCCCTTCTCTCTCTCTCTCTTCCTCCCTTCCTCTCTATCTCTCCCTCTCTCTCTCACTCTCTCTCTCTTTCTCTTTCTCCCTCTCTCCCCACTTCTCTCTCTCTCTCTTTCTCTCTCCCTCCCTCTCCCTCCCTCTCTCTCTCTCTCTCCCCCCCCCCCTCTCTCTTTTCTCTCATTATATGGTGACACAGGCTGATGAGGGGAGATGTGGTAAAGGCGGGTCTGTGGTCTCTGGGGGCTGATAATTAATTATGGTTAATAAGTTTGGGGATTACGCAAGAACGCCCCCACAGAAGGAGTGACAGACGAGTAGCCGCCGGGGAGGGAGGAGAGGAGGGAGGGAGGGAGGGGAAAGGGAGGGAGGGAGGGAGGGGAAGAGGTGGTGGAGGGGGAAAGGAAGGAGGAGAGGAGTGGGGGGTGGAGGAGAGTAGGAAGAGAGAAGAGGAGGGAGGAGAGAAGGAGAGGAGGAGATGGAGGGAGGAGAGGAGTAGAGGGAGGAGGAAGAGAGAGGAGGAGGAGATGGAGGTGGAGGGAGTAGAGGAGGAGAGAAGGAGGGAGGAGAGGAGGAGGAAGGAAAGGAAAGGAGGAAGTGGATGGGGGTTGAAGATAACAGAATGACAGGCCCAGATGCACATCAACTCTCTTCTCATCCATCACGGAGAAAGAAGAAGAGAGAGAGTGAGATTGAGAGAGAGATAGAGAGAGAGAGAGAAGAGGAAAATGATGTAAGAGATATGTTAGAACTGATGAAGGGATGACACTAAACAAGCCATAAAGATAGATATTTAGACATTTAGGACAGTAGACTGATGGTATAAATAATACATGCTGTCATTCCCACAAATACAAACACACACACACACACACACACACACACACACACACACACACACACACACACACACACACACACACACACTTCACTCTCTCCTTGTCTCTCTCGGTCCCTCTCCCTCACTCTTAATATAAAAAAGATATCTGAAAACGCACACAAACAATTGCTGGATCGGATTTAAAAAAAATATTACACAACTCTCAAACCCTCAGAACGCTACACCATCAATCTGGCCCTGAAGATATCGGAAAACTCATCCCACCCATTACCCCCCTGCCCCCACAACACAAAACCTAACGAGCCATCACATCATTTGTGCCAATGAGAGTTCCATTAGTCAACAGGTTAAATACAGACACATACACTCTACAAAATAATGGGGCCAGCACTGGTTCTTCAGAGCAATGCCATACAAGAACCTTTTGCAGTGCTTCAAAGAACCAACAAGACAACAATTCTTTAAGCACTTGATCATTTATACTTTGGCTTCGGTATTATTTTTTATAGGCCTATTTATGCTTACACAATAGTTTTACCTTTTAAAACCTTTTATTGCCCTGTCCCTTTAATGTCTTAATGTTTTTAATGTGTTCATGTTGTAATGTGTGTTGTTTGTGACTGTATTGCTATGTGTTTGAATGTTCTATGTTTTAATATGGTTTCCTGGGTGCAAGACAAAGTCCCTTCAGGGCAAAAAAAGAATTCATTCGGATCCCTTTAAAATATCAGATCCCTTTTATATTAAATAAGGTTACACTTTATTTTACTGTCCCTGCTACATCATTACATAGTGTAACAAAGTGTGTAACAATATGGAACATTATGCGCTTACACTGCAACTTTGGGTTAGGGCTAGGGCTAGGGCTAGGGTTAGGTATGTGCAGTGTAAGTACAATACTACAAGTTCACAATGTTACATGTGTATACAATAAAAAAGGACCCAGAAAATAAAATGTTACCAAAAAAAAAAAAACAACTAAATCCCAGAACACTGACTTGATATCATAATAACATATCTAATGAGCAGAAATGTAACGGTGAAGTAAATGTTCTACCGGTAAATGGGAAATGTGTCTCGGTTTAAAGAGAAATGATGTGTGAAAGAGTGGATCATTTCCTCTACTGTTTCTGGGAGGCTTGTTTACGGCTGAAACAGACTTGTTTTCCAGTTCATTGCCAGTGGCCTTTACAGTGTGTTCTCACTGTTTATCAAATGGTGTTTAAAGATATTTTTGGACTCCAATTCTTAGAATTCTTCAAATACAAATTTAAAATGTGTTTTATTGGCATGACAAGTAGTAAAACATTTGTATTACCAAAGCAATTATATTGCTCTTTGTCCCTCTCTGTCTCTCTTTCTGTCTGTCTCTATTTGTCTGTTTCTATCTCTTTGTCTCTCTCTGTCTCTCTCTCTCTCTCTGTCCGTCTGTCTCTCTCCCTTATGTTGCTCCTCTTTTTGATTCATCTCATGTCTCCCCAGCCTATCCCTCTCTCCACTTATAAAGTCGACCTTGGCCTCCTGTCCACAGGTATTTACTCTGTGTGTGTGTGTGTGTGTGTGTGTGTGTGTGTGTGTGTGTGTGTGTGTGTGTGTGTTAACCATGACCTTTGAATCTGTTCCCCCTTCTTTCTTGCTGGTGGGTGAGCACCCTCTCCCAGACTCTGGGCAGTCAAGAGAGCCCTGTCACCATGACTTACTCAGCAAAA
>CM059282.1:8989448-8991948 GCA_030347295.1 Setipinna tenuifilis | reverse complement strand
TGAGAGTCCATTTCCCCTAGACTCAATCACTGAATCTATGAGTCAATCAATCAATCAATCAATCTATCTATCTATCTATCTATCTATCTATCTATCTATCTATCTATCTATCTATCTATCTATCTATCTATCTGAAAGACAGAACGAAAGAAAGTAAGAAAGAAAGGAAGAGGAGAGAAGGAAAGAAAGAAGGTGACTGTGAGGTGACAAATAAAAGATGAGAACCTCCAGGAGAAAAGAAAAGAAGGGATGAAGGGGAAGAGCATGTGAGAGATGCCCGGGGCGGAGGAGAGAAACAGCCAGGAATGAGCAGAAATCAGAGAGAGAGAGAGAGAGAGAGAGAGAAAGAGAGGGAAAAGAGATCCTGTTGAACAAGTGAAGAGAATGTGATGGGAAAGCATGGTAGAGTTTGGAGGGAAAACAGGCAAAGACAATAGTGAGTCACTGAGCATGGAGACTCTGTGAGAAACGTAGAGAATAATTACACAAGAGAAAAAAAGAAGAAAGAAAACATCTTACAATGTAACTAATATACTTAGACAGCTCTCTCCCTCTGTTTCACTCGCTCTTTCTCTCTATTGTCGTTTTGTTCCTTTTTTTCTTTGTCTCACTGTTTCGGTGTCTCCTTCCTTCGTTGGTGGCTCACTGAAGTCCCTTGTCATACACCATCGACCTCAAACCTGTCTTCAAGCATGTGGACACACACACACACACACACATAGACACCACAGTGACACCCACAGAGATACACACACATACACATACACACACACACACACACACACACACACACGCACATACTTAGATACTCACACATAACACACACACATACACACACACACACACACACACACACACACACACACACGGTCAACCTCAAACTCTTCCTCTCTCCCTGAGAGCCCCATCACCAGACATTATGGACAATAATGCTGAGAGCTCCAGACCCCATCGACCCGCCACTCTCCCCCCCACTCACCCCCCACCCACCCCAGGATCATTAGGGGCCCAGTGGTCAGTCACGGCCCTGCTGACAGCTCCCCTGTTTGGGTCAGGCGAGGGGGAGTGTGTGGGGTGGGTGGGTGTGTGTGCTGTGGGGGTCCAGCTACCCCAGTGGAGCTCCTTAAAGAGAAAGGCTGGCTCAGGACTACAGAGAGACCAGCAGGGGGTTGCCAATAGGAGGGAGAGATAGAGGGATAGAGGGAGGGAGGGAGAGAGAGATAGATAAAGAGACAGAGAAAGGGAGGGAGAGAGACAAAGAAAGAGAGCGGGAGAGAGATTTGTAACAGCCTGTCATAAACTGAGGCACATCCAGTTAGCCCAGAACACCAACAAAATAAATGTACTAAATCGCTTCATCTTTGTATGTGATATGCACTCATTGTATAATTGTACGTGTTCTAATTGTAGGTGTAATTATTTTCCCTCTTGGTTTACATGTGATTAAGTTTTGCCAATAATTATACAGAAATGTTAATGCTAGTAATGCTGTCTTTAATTGAATTGGATTGAGAAAGAGAAAGAGAGAGAGAGAGAGAGACAGAGAGAGAGAGAGGAGATACAGGGAGAGTGTGAAAGAGATAGACAAAAGGGGGTTACTGAGACCCAAAAAGAGAGGGGGAAGAAAGGAGAGAGGACATGCAAAAGTGAAAGAGTAGCAAAAAAGACAAGTGATAGAGACCCCCACATTTCCTTTTTTTCTCCTCCTCCTTATCTCCTCATGAAGGGTTCATCGTCACGGCGATTTACTCACAGTATGGCCAGCATCATGTGTTAAGCTGCTTTTAATTGCCCTCAAACAACCCCCCCCCCCCACACACACACACACACACTCACACCACCCCCCCCTACATCCACACACACAAGAGCTCCCCCACTACAACACTATCAGTCCAGTCAGCAGTGGGATGGAGCCTATACCGATGCATTAAGTGCAACAGCAACTATTTGCTTAATATTGCCCACCTTGGTTTGTTGTTCCTCTTTAACCACATCCAAACCACTACCAATTAGTTTAACCCAGTATTTCTCAAAGTGTGGATGGCTGACCACTGGTGGTCCTCAAGAAATCTCAACTGGTCTGCAAGCAGTTGTGTTAAAATATTATTTTTCAAGTGTCTTTCAGCTGCTATGTGCAGTGTATTTAAACAGCAGTGTGTTAGAGACTATTTAAGTTTATTTTTCTCTATTATTTCCTCTACTGTTATCCCCAACTGGTACTGGTACATTCAGGTAAACAGGAAGTGAACTTGTTTGGCAGGTGACTGAATTAGTGAATTGCTAGTCAGTTAGGAGCGAAACAGTTTTTTGAGCATGCTATGATACGATACGGAATAGCATTATTATAGAAACCTTTCGTTTTGCAAAGGAACACAAGACAGAGATGCACATGGCAAGCTTTGTTATAGTCTAGCAGTGCCAGAGATATCATCAGATATCAACAGTTTCTAATCTAAACATCTGTAGAAGGTTTATAGGAAATCATCCAAGCATGGCCAGG